>JBCEWC010020308.1:0-10992 GCA_038996855.1 Solanum aculeatissimum
CTGGACGGATGGCGACTTATGTAGTGGTCGGCCTTCCTACCAGAATGCCTTCTTGGTCGAAGAGCCCCTTTTTTACTTGTAAGGACGCAGGAAGCAAAAAAACTTCCTAGTTACTTCTTTTACTGATTCTACAAGACTTGCACTAGTATAGGTTTATTTTTTTGCAAAATCATAAACTCCCCCTTTCGGGAGATAAGTCGGTTAATCACCTCAAATTGCTTTGAATTATTCTAAAGTCTACCATATTCCCTATGGGTTTGACCCTAACCTTGGTTAGGTTATATTACTTGACAACAAACATTTTAACCTTCAAAAAGGAGGCGTAGCTTAGGCGACATCAAGTATTTTGGTGCCATTGCTGAGGAGTACGGCGAGACTTGTTTAATTCAAGTAGTTTAGGAGGTAATCCTTATTTCCCTAATTTTGCATTTTCACTGTTTTTGTTTTGTTTCAGTGTGAAGGTGTAGTGTATGTACAACACTCAAAGTCAAGAAAATTTCTTGGCTTAGTTTGACCCTGTGATCCAAAGGATGCTAAGGAGAATAATCCAGAATAATGCAAATAATGCTACAAATGATGTAGTAAATGTAGTACAGAACAACAATAATGACAATAGCCCACCTCTAATAAATCCATCATGACAAGTTCTTCAAGTCGCGACTAACCAACGAAATCAATATTAGCTTGACGCTATGGAGATGGATGTCACAAAAGCTATTGTGTTCCTCCATTGTCGGATGACACATAGTTCATCGTGTTAAGTGGGTTGCTACAAATGCTGCAAAATTATGAGTTATTTGCGGGCTTACCATCAAAGGATCTGCACAATCTTGTGTTTCTCTATAAGAGCATGATGGGAAACCAGAATATGTCTATGGGTGTCATTGGGCTCCATGTTATTCCACTTTCTCTGACAAGCAATGCAACGTTCTGGTTATTTGAGCTCCCACAGAGTTTAATCTACACTTGGGCAGAATTGTAGAAGGCCTTTTTGGAGAGGTACTTTCCAATCTCAAAAAAGCTAAAGTTGAAAGCTCATATCAACACCTTTGAGAAAGTGTCTGGTGATTCATTTAGTACCACGTGGGAGAAAATTACGAAGTGATTGAGGAGTGTACCAGACCACAAGATCATTGATAAAGCCCTGATGGAGATCTTTTACTGAGCCCTAGACGAGAATAGCAAAGATTTTGTTGATACTATCATGGGAGGCTCATTTAGATCAGCCATTTTAGGAGGTTGCAGAAAGGATGGAGAGAGTGCTCAAGACAAATTGTGCATGGGGATGAGAGATAAGTCAACTACAAAAAGCTCATTCTCAGTCAGTACTAGTTCGGTGATGTGTTGCCGAAATGCAGCACGTTTGATGCTTAAAACATAGAATGTTTTATGTTCTCAATGAGATGTTAGTAGATTTGATTTTGTATTTGTGTTTATTTAGTAGGATTATAGTGTTGGAAAAGTTTTGAGAAAAATATGTTGAAATTGTTGGTTTTTGGTATTCCATGAGACCCTCTACAAGTTGTGGAGTACTCCACGAGTCATAAAGTGGGTTTTGTATATAGTTCTAGTGGGGAGCGCGAAGTTGAAGTTAATTCTAGAAGAAGGATCCACGAGTCGTACAATGTTACACGAGTCGTAAAATTATGGTCGTGCCCTGAGGATCAAAAACTGAAGATATGCTGAAAAGTCTTCAGATGAGACCTTCCACGGGCAATAGAATCTTACACAAGCCATGGAATGGTTTCAGAGAAGTCAACTCTTGAACACTACCAGAGTCCACGAAACCCTGATCTACAGGCCATGATATGGTCTGTGAGCCATAAAAACATCCCGTGAAGCTTGCCGACACAGTTTTCCTAAGTCATTTTAGATTTATATTTTACTTATTATAAATATGTTTTTAGGTTATTTTTCATTATGTTTCTAGGGATAGTGAAGTTTGAACCTTGTTTTAGTGAATACTCTTAGGATTTATCATACATTGTCTATTCTTGATTCTAACTCGCGATCTTAATTGATGAGTTGGATTTTGTGATTTCAATTTCATCTTGTAAGTGCTTAATTATGTTCTTCTACATCATAATATTTGCGTTTACACTGATAATACATAGTAAATCCATAACTAGGGTTGTGGGAACTATGATGAACTAACAAAATAAAATCGGTTAACGTGTAATTCTTGAAAGGTGTGTTAGGGCGTTTTAATTATTCTCTTCACTTTAATTGTCCTGCACTACACACTAGAAGAGAATTACATGTGTCTAATATTACCACGTTAGGGATTCATGTTGAACACTTAACCATAGTTAACTCTTCCACTAGTTGTTCATTACTCGAATTCATTTAGTTTACTTTAAATTCTTGTTTTCAATCCCCCCTTTCCTTAGGAGATAATAGGTTAATCACCCTCAAGGTTCATTGAATTTATTCTGGAGTCTATCATATTTCTCTAGGGAATGATCCTAACCTCGATTAGGTTATTTACTTAACTACCGCTTTACCTAAAAAAAAGGTGTGGGTTGAGCGACATAAAGTATTTTGGTGTCTTTACCGAGAAATATAGCTAGACTTGGTTAATTCAAGTACATCAGGGGGATTAATTCTTATTTTCCTAATTTTATATTTTTGTTATTTTTCTTTATGTGCAGGTGTAGTGTATGCAAAATACTCTAAGTCAAGGCAATCCCTTGGCTCCATTTGATCCTGAGATACAAATAACACTACAAAGAATGGCCCAAGACAACACCAACAACGTCACAAAAGATGCGGCAAATGCTGAATAGAAACAATAGTGACAAAAATCCACCACCACCACAGGGTCTGCAAGCCGCAATAAATTAGTCGATGTTGGACCATATGATGATTGACTTTACGAGAGCTATTGTGTTACCTGAACTACCAAATGACATAAAGTTTTTCGTTTCATGTGGATTGCTCCAAACGTTGCAGAATCGCAAGTTGTTTTAGGGCCTTTCGTTAGAGGATCCTTATAATCATCTACACAACATTATGTTTGTTTGTAAGAATATGATGGGGAACTAAAATCTTTCCATGGATGTCATTGGGCTCCGTGTCTTCCCACTTTCTCTTACTGGTAATGCAACATTATGGTTCTCAAAGCACTCATAGAGTTCGACCACCAATTGGGAAGAATTGAAAATAGCCTTTTTTGAAAGGTTTTTCCCTATCTCAAAGAAGCTAAAACTGAAGTCTGAAATCTATAACTTCAAGCAGATTCCTGATGACTGGATTGGTGATACGTGGGAGAGGTTCACGAAATGTCTGAGACGTGTCCCTGACCACAAGATTGTTGATGAGGCACTGGTGGAGATCTTCTACAATGCCCTTGATGAGAATGGTCAAGCTATCGCCAACACAATTATAGGGTCTCTTTCATTAATCATCCATTTTAGGAGGTGGCCCAGAGGTTGGAAAGCGTAGTCAAAACCAACCGTGCATGGGGTATGAGGGAGAAATCTATTACAAGAAGATCATTCTCAGTTAGCACTAGTCCAGTGCACATACAAGCCAGTGAGGAGGTGATGCAAGAATTGTCACGGATTAATACTAATTTTGAGTTATTAATGAAGCAGAACATGGAGCAGATGAATTGTATAGCTTATCATCCCCCTCGCCCACCCATGTACGAGAATGTATACTATAAGGAGGACACGTTCTTTGTTGCAGAGCACAGCGGGTTTTTGGCCCAACACCCAAGGGTCCAATCAGGACTATTGGCGCTAAGGGCAGGGGAACCAAGGTTAGAACTATGGAAGAGTTGGTTCCTTAAAAGATACTAACAACAGAGGAGCCTGCTATGATAGGCCAAGGGGACCAGACAGAGATACTGATTGGGGCCGTAGGGACGGCTTCAGAAATGGTCCATACATTCCACTACACAATCGAGAAGCTAGAGTTGGATTATCTCGCATTTAGAAGATGTTCAACTGGTTACTAAAAAGGGTTGATGCGCAAGATGAGATACTAACGGGGATGAATTCTGACATCTCCAGTATCAACCAAAATATTGAGTCTCATTCTGTGGCCATCAAGCATCTTGAACAATAATTTTCCCAAATATCAACTCACTTGAACAACACCAGAAAGGTACGTTGCCCAGCAATACTATGCAAACTCCTAAGAATGACAGGTAGTGCATGGCTATAACTCGTAGTGGAAAGCAGATAGTTGATCCTCTGCTCCTGGTAGATGATGGTGATGTTCGTGATAAGAGTGTGGTGAATAAGTAGAATGAAACTGGAGATGATTATGTGGTGAATGAGGAAAGCAATGTCGCGCCACAACAGTTGAGACCCATTCCTTGACCTCCTCCTCCCTTCCTTCAGAGACTAAAGAAAAAGAAGGAGGAAGGCAAGTTCAAGCACTTTCTCTCTATGTTAAAGAAACTCTCTATCAACATTCCATTGATTGAGACATTGGAGAAGATGCCTAGTTATGCTAAGTTTTTGAAGGATCTGGTGACTAAGACGCACACTGTGAGTCACGAGCTCTCCCAAGAGCTCCAACACTGCAGTGCAATTTCTAGTAGATCCTTGGTGCTGAAACGTAAAGACCCAGGTGCATTTACCATTACTTGCACTATAGGTGATGTGGACTTCACAAGGGCACTATGTGATCTTAGTGCCAGCAAAAATTTGATGCCCCTTGTGATCTTTAAGAAACTTGGTCTGGCAGCCCCTACCCCAACAAGCATGAGATTGTTGATCGCTTACAGAACGGTGAAGAAGCTTGTGGGGATACTTTATGACGTCCTCATCAAATTTGATAGCATCATATTCCCCGTAGACTTTGTGATCCTAGACTATGAAATCAACTTCGACGTCCCAATCGTCTTTGGAAGGCCCTTCCTAGCCACTGGGTGAGCCCTAGTGGATGTGGAATCCAGCCAACTCAAGTTCAGATTGAACGACAAAGAAGTTCTCTTCAATGTCTGTAAGACGATTAAGAGGACAGATGAGCTCAAGATGGAAGTGTGGGTTATTGTTAAATTTTGAGTAATCAACAAATCCATGTCGTACCGCAATAATAAATCAGGCTCTTCTTGGGAGGCAACCCAAGTTATTTGATGTAATAGGATAGTTTTTGTTTGTTTTTTTAGTTTTAGAATTCTAGATAGTTTTTATTTTCGGTAGTTTCTCTTTTAAATTTTGAATAATCGACTGGTGGCATATAAGGTAACAATGTGTTTATGTAGATTTTGCAGGTGTAAGGCCAAGCTGGCCATTTTGGGCTAAACATTTGATTCTAAGACTGATTATACGAGTCATACTTCATTGTACAACCTGTATACCAGCTCGTAGAACCTTCCAGTGACGTAAACATATATGTACTCTAGTCCACGAGCCCATACAAGACCACAATCTACAAGCCGTTGAACATTCCACAGCTTGTAATCAGGGTTTCCTAAGGCCCACTACAAGAAAGTAGGTCTTTAAAGAGGGAAAATTCAATCGCTAAAATTATAAATTTGGTTGTTATTAGTCAATAACGACCGATAAAAATCTCATCATCACCGATCGTTAAAAGTTTCGTCGATAAAATTTAACAACTAGATTAAACCCGATCTTTAAAAAAGCTTTAACGATGACAAAAATCTGGCTGTTATACCTCTTTTCAGCAACCAAATTTTCTCTTCACTAATTGATATTCTAGTTATTAAAAATAAGGGGGCAAGCACAGTGCACTTCCAGGGAAGGGACTGACCACAAGGTTTATATAGCCTTACCTTGCATTTTTGTTAGAGGATATTACCAAGGTTTGAACCCATGACCTTCTGGTCACATATCAACAACTTTACCAGTAACTCCAAAGGGTTCAATTCTAATTATTAAAATTGTAATTATAACCACAAATTAGATCAGTAAAAGTGCATATATATATATATATACACACACATAAAAATAAAGTGCATATATATATATATATACACACACATAAAAATATGTGCATATATGAAAACATACAAATTGATTATATTCATATAAAATTTCATCGTTAACTATAAAAAATAATATTGTGTAATGTTACAAAAATATAGACATACAAATTGTATGATATTATATTTTTTAATTCTTAGTAAAAGAAAAAATAAAATATCTTTAAACAATTTTTGAAATATGAAATGCATACTTCCTGTATTTCAAAATTTTTCGTTGCTTATATTTTTTAATACTTTCTCTCAGGATGAGTTCTTCAAACTGCATGATCTATCAAAAGGCAAATATAAAAATATCATGTAAGGTTATTAATAACATTCCTAATAACTATTATCTTTTTTTTTCTTTTTCACAAAATCAAAGATTAACCACAAGAATATATAAAATTTGTTTATGTTCTCACAACCAAATAAAAAGGAAGTTGGGCTTTCTAGTTCTAGACATACTGTTTTTCTTTTGTATTTTGCACATTAATTAATTGACTTTTTGCACATTGTTTCATGGATAAAAAAACCCCACCTTCTTTTAGTTCGGTATTCACCTAATATAAATAATTCAATATCATTAAAATTATTATGAGATACAAATCAATTATATCATCTTAATTTCTTAATTAATTAGTAGTTGATTATGTCATCTAAAACTTTTAAAAAAATTTATTTGTAAAATTTCACTTTATAATTTTCTAACTCAAACGAATGATTTTTCTTTATATACACATGTTACTTTTACAACTAATAATGAAAACAAAAATCGACACAATATATATTTTTTTTATTAGAAGAAACATATTGATTCTTATGTCTATTGATCGAGGTAATTTGAAAGTGGAGAAACATCTATGCTCTTGAGGAAATTACTTACAACCAAATTTATATAACTTTTCTACCTTAAATTAATCTCATAAGCTCATAATTATATATTGAATATTATTACTTCTATTTTTAATTTTTTGTTTCATTATAATTTTTTATTTTAACCTATTTCATCTTGCATCTTTAAAAAAGTTAAGTAAAGATGAATAAAGTGTCTCACAATAAAAACATATGAAGAAACTATATCAAGAAAATATTTAAGTTAAAAGAAATTGTAACTAAATGCTTTTAAAATATTTCAAAATTTTATATAAAACTGACTATAATAAGAATGATTGATAGAGTTATTAGAAAATAATACATTAATATATTTTTTTATTAATTTTTTTTATGAAATAAGCAAAATTATAAAATATGAAGGATTCTTATCAGAATGATGTGATTAACAAAATGTCACTTGTTATATTAATAACATGATTTTGTTGATCTCTTTGCACTCATATTAATTAAAATATATTTTTACACTAACTAATATGTTTTAACGATGGGATGTTATGTTTTTTAACGATCAAATTTATCCCCTCGTTAATGTTGGATTAAAATTTATCTTTAACGACCGTAAAAAAATTTGGACACTATAAGTGTATTTATAACGACCGAAAAAATTTTTGGTCACTATAAATGTATTTATAACGACTGAAAAAAAATTTGATCACTCTTAAGTGTTATCTATAACGATCAAAAAATAATTTGGTCACTATAAATATATTTATAATGATAAAAAATTAATTTGATCACTACAAGTGTATTTATAACGACTGAAAAAATTAGGTTGCTACAAGTGTATTTATAACGACCAGATTCATTTTCATTCGTTAAGAAATGATCGTTAAAAGTATTTTTTCTGGTAGTGGCCCGACCCAGTAACTTTAAACACTGACCCAGTTTGATATATAAATGGGGTAAAAATTATTTTGATCCTATTTTCATCCAAACATTTCCCAAAATACCATAACAACCGACCCTACGATCAATCCGACCCCCGTGACCGATACTCTGACCATTTTTTGACGACAATTCTGGCAAATGTTGTCCTAGGGTTTTTCGGTTCCTCTCTATGGCCCTTTGCTAATTTCAACCAAAGTTATATCATTTCGGTATGATTTTTGTCCCTGAAGCCTAAATTTATCGAATTAGTTGTAAATTTGTGGTTGATTATTGTCTTGAGTGAGAGTTTGTCCCATTGGGTGAACTCGTGATATTCTAATCCCAATAATGTATCGTGATATCGATGTGATTGCTTGGGTTAGGATTGAACTAGTTAGTCAAAAAATATTCGGGTAGCTAATTTCATGCTCACGATGTTTAGACCATCAAATTGAATTGAATTAAATTGTTCTATGGTTAAACATTGTGAACATAGGTCAGACCATTAGAATCACATGTTAAATTGTTTTTGATGGAGTCATTTTTAAGTAAATACATGTGGGGATGGGGATTGATGGATGTGAAAACTATGTGTGGTGTGTGAGTTCACTGTGATGCTAGTAAATTGTTGAAAAATTTATCGTTTAAGGACTCGTATGATGGACTTGGAAAAGTTCAGAGTCTGGTAACAGGTTCATGAGGGTTTTCTATGACTCGTGGACCATTCCACGAGCCATAGTTACCCATCGTGAAAAGTTTCAGAAACTAAAATTTCATAGATTCCATCAGACAAGACCTTCTACGAGTCATAGATTGTTCCATGACTCGTAGATAGGTCTCGTAGAGTCCTGTCTATGTGATACCTAATCTGGGACAACATCTATGACCCAGTCCATGACTCGTAGACTATTCCATGAGTTGTTCCTGGTCTCGTAGATTATTCTAGTGACATAAAATTATGGAACACTATATCCACGAGACCCATTTACCACTCATATTTTATTTTATGGCTCATAAGAGGGTACTCGTAGACCCCTATTTTTCCAGTCCACGTTTTGATTTTTATTTTCAATTTACAATTCATTGGACTAATTGGTTTTTCAATATGGTTTTTCAAGTACCATGGCTCCGTGACCAAGGAGAGATATTATTAGGGCCATGAGGGATCGCCTACGGGATGAGCCCATTGATTTTGAGTATACCATCGAGTCTAGTGGATTAGTAAAGGAGCTTGGCATTCATCTGGATCCAGATACCAAGCCATGAAAGAATCGGGAAACTATGAGATAACCCACCACGCAGACGATCGTGATTCATCCTTACTAATCTCACGAGAGAGGTGATAGAGCAAGTAGAAGCATTCGGATGACCTCTTCCGAGGGAGGGTCCGAGCCCGGATCCATGAAGGGGTCAAACTCTGGCTCATCTTCAGTTTACCAAGTACCATATACTTCATCAGATGGCCAAACCAGCAGATAGTGTGTCGAGGGCATACGGGTCTTCTTTATGGAGGACATACAAAAGAATGAGTGATGTCAGCCCGCTCGTTCTATCTTCGAGGAGCCACGAGTCATCACTACAGGGCTTGATAGTGGCCTAGGGCTCAAGGACACTATAGTTCTCTACAGGCTCTAGCGGTTAGTACAACAAGTAGGGAGGTACTCACCGATATTGGTGAGAGAGTTTTTTACATTCTACACAGCAACAGTGCACATCTCTCTTCCCAAGAGGAAGAATCCCCTCGCCCATCTTGGATTAGAAGAGGTCATGATGAGAGGCCGGTAGGTTGATATATCAGAGGAAACAATCTGTTGGATATTATTTGGGCCTGAGTTCTCCACTCCTAGATTCGTAGTTGAGTTCGACCGTAAAGTGGGGCAGACTCAAGATTTGGGCGTGATAAGGGACCTAGAGCACAGAGTTGCTTTGATGAGATGGGTTGCCAACTAGATAGAAACAGAGGGGCCTGACCCTACATGGATCACCATGTCAACAGACCCTATAGTCAAGGATTCCCTCAGTTTATCCGCCATATTTTGGTGCGTAGTGAACGTTCATGGATTTGGTTGACACTTGTATCTAACATACTTACATCGGACCATATAGTTCTAGTAGCCAGCATCTTGGTTGGTTACGATATTGATTGGGCCACCCTTATTTCAGAGTAAATCCATGAGGTAGTCTTAAAGAGGTCCACGACCATCCCCTTCCCGTACTTGATTCACTGAATATGCTTGGCGATGGGGGTAGATATTATTCACCAAGTGGACATATTAGTAGAGTTTTAGTGTATGCTTAATTCCAGCCTAATCAAGGTTGATGCATATCCCGTTGCACTCCGGCGAGCACCAAGGCCTCAAATACCAATGCCAGAGATGTTCGCTCCAGTGCCACCACCTGAACTGTCTACCACTTCTTCTATTGCACCTACTACCGAGGAGCCCCCACAGGCTGAGACCAATGTGGAAAGGGGCCCTTTTCCGATAATCCTGCTAAAGTGGACCTAGTATCTACTTTGGTACCCGCAGGCATCGCCTTTGTATCTGCGGTATCATTTTAGGCCCTAACACAGTGATAGACCCGCACTGAGTCCAAGTTGACTCAATTACTACAGCAGTTGAGACCATGGGTCCACCAGGTTGTCTCCGAGGCAGAGACCCACATACAGGCATTCACAGTTGCAGCTATCTGAGAGAATCTCAGTCCTGTGGATGCCTGCATAGATGCATTTGAGAGGTGAGTCCAGTAGAGGCTCAGTTCAGTGAGGCCTCTAGATTTGACAACCATCTAGATGGAGCTTTAGAATTTTCGAGCCCAGATGACTGTAGCTCTGGTTTCCCATATTGATGTCCCACCAACCTTTCTAGATAAGTTGGTGATTGACTTATTCTCTCTAGAGGAGCCACCTATGCCTTCACTCAGGAAGAGGCCCCGCATGGATGATTCTGATACTGTGCACTTTGAGACAGGGATAACAGAGGAGCAGGATCTCGAGCTTACCCGCGCCAGATCAAAGCAGGATGAGGAGATGCGACAAGCTCAAGAGAAAGAGGGATGCTGGCACCTCAGGACAGGCTCCTACTGACGAGGAGTCCACAAATTAGATGGAGGGTGGACAGACTCGAAAGGAATGAGGTGCCTTGGTGCCCAAGTATGCTCTTTTTGACCTCTGTGCTTTACTTATTATATTATATGTGTATTGGGGACAATGCATGTCACGACCTGGATAGGGGGCCTAGATGTGACATGGCGAAAGAGGACCCGAAGACCCTCAATCAAGCCATCATAGC
>JBCEWC010020309.1:0-10992 GCA_038996855.1 Solanum aculeatissimum
ATCTCAACATAACTTATCCCATCATTACTAATCCCAACATAACTTATCCCATCATAACTTATATTCAAACCAAACGATCCCTAAATCTAATTGTTGAAATGAAAATTGAAAACTGAAAAGTGAAAATAAGTATAAAACAATGTTGGAAAATGTCAAAATAGTGAAATACGAAATAGTCATGCTATTATCGGGTGTATCGGGTTTTAGGGTCACTCGAATTTTAATTCGTAAGACTTAAACCGATAATTGACAACCCATTACACCTTTTAACTAAACCGTTAACTGACCCAATAAGCCACTAATTCGATCCAATAGTCCAATAAACTGAACTATCAGTTCGGGTTAACGGTTTGGCCTGAATTTTACACAACCCTAAGGCATAATGAATTATATGATCAAACATTCTAAATAATGTTAAACTAATTAGGCACTCGATAGGAGAAATCATGCCATAAGCTACACTTTGAGACGGAAAAAAATCCTTGACATCCTATAAACACACTCTAATAGTAGGCATAAGTTTAGCACTTTAGACAAACAACCTAGTGTCATAGTACACGACATGAGATTCAAAGATCCATTTCGCTAACAAACATAATTAGGTTCAAGGTTCTGAGAAAACATGTAGGATAAAGACTATGGACCTGGATGCTTCCACAAAATACTTAATGCATTCAACCTTTTTGCCACGTATATAATAAACATACAACAAACTATCATATTAAGAATTGAAATTACTTTGATGGAAAATGAGTTTGTTAAGAAGTAACAATCAAGGGAAACAACAACAACGAATGATATCACAACATTCCAAGCGGTTGTTGTCGCCTAAGTCATACCTCCTTCTTGAGGTAAAGCGATCGTCAAGTATATAACCTAACAGAGGTTAAGATCATTCACACGAGGAATATGGTAGACTCTAGAATTAATTCAATGCAACTCAAGATTGATTAACCTACCTATCTCTCAATAAAGGGGGTTGCAAAAGCAAATGTATTAATCATAAACTAATGCAAGAGATGAACAATTAGTAAAAGAGCTAACTAGGGTGATGTGATCACCATGAATCCCTAACTCGGTGTTATCGGATACGTGCAATCCTTTTTCGGTGTATAGGTGTAGGACAGTAACCTAGGTTTACCTAAGTCTTTGATCCAACAAATAGATAAATTTCACCTCGGAACTTGATCCGTCTTTGTGGTGTGTCTATACTAACCCTTACTTTTAGTCCCAGTACAATCTCCCCTTGATCCAGTTTGGTTGATTATACGAGAATATCTCAATCGAATCCTGTTAATTATCTCTTTTCCTATTCGTTACTTCCTTGATTCGGCAAGTAATACTAGATGAGTTCTAACATTGGCCACCCATTAAAAAATAATTAAGTGGAGAGAATAATTAATACGCCCTAACACACCTTCCAAGAATTACACGTTATTCTATTTTACTTTGCTAGTTCATCATGGTTCCTACAACCCTAGTTGTGGATTTAGCTATGCATGATCAGTATAAATGCAGAAATTATGATGTAGAGAAGCATAATTAAACACTTACAAAGATGAAATTGAGAACACAAAATCCAACTCTTCGATTAGAATTACAAGATAATGTTTTCCCTCTCAAAATATACTAAATCCTAAGTGTTCTCTCTAAGAACTTGTTCAAAACTACGTGACTGCTGCTTAACTCTATGAAAAATAACTTTAAAACCTACTTATTATTTATAGTATGTAAAATACAAAGTCAAAATGACTTAGAAAAACTGTGTCAATAAGCTTCACGAGACCTTTCATGACTCGTATCCCATTTCACGGCTCATAAATTAGGGTTTCGTGGACTCTGATAGTTTTTTGGAGTTAGCTTCTATGAAACCATTCCACGATCCGTGTAATATTCTACGCTTCGTAGGGGGTTTCATCTGATGACTTTTCTGTACCTCTCCACTTTTTAATCCTCAGGGCACGACCATCACTCTATGACTCGTATATCATTGTACGACTCATGGATCCTCCTCGTAGAGTTGACTTCAAGTTTGCACCCCTCACTGGAAATTGATACGAGACCCTCTCCACGACTCGTGAACTACTCCACGAACCATAAAGGGTTTCGTGAATCACCAAAAATCAACAACTTCAACTCATATTTCCTAAATCTTTGCCAACACTGTAATCCTGCAAAATAAACACATAAACACAATCAAACCTACTAACATCGCATTGAGAACACATAAAAATTCAAGTTTTAAGCATCAAAAGTGTTGTATTTCGGTAGCACATCAAAACCCTCAACTTAAAATTGTTGCTTGTCCTTAAGCGACGGACTCGATCTATATAAGCAGTATAGAAACATACAGACCCCAACCCAATGGCACAAACCTAATCAAAATCCAACACAGATACCCACACCATATTTCAAATCCATATCAGATAGTTATCCAACAAACCAACACAGATCAATACATTCATCAGTTAGACATCAACAATGCAAAGCAAGTGCCCTCACAAAAAGAAGTCTCATTCCTCACTCAAAATGATATTTCAAAATCAGTACTTGGTACAATACTACAACACTCACTCTCACAAACGATATTCAAATACTGTGATCAATACCATAGGTTTGCCCCTATACTCACGACTGACACCTTCAACTAGTTGGACTAGGATCACTTTAGGACTTTCTAGGCTTGTAACTTAGGCTCAGGAGGTATTGGTATTATACTTTGGGAACATAGCGACTAATAACCCTCCTTGACACTGCATTTTTTTCTCTACACTTTTGCCCTACCAACCCATATTTTCTTTTTACTCCCTCTTTCTCCCATTCTAGACTTTTTAGGGTGTCTTAGACTTAATTTTTGTACAGTGCCCTTATTTTTCACAATGTTGTTCTTTCTAGCACACTGATTAGGAACTTTGTTTTTTCTTCTTTTACACCTTTTAAAATTATTTTCTTCCCTTTTCTGTATCACTAGTTTCCCCCTCATTTTATGATTTTTCTCACACTAGTCACCCTCAACTTAGGCTTTTGGCCTGAGTTGAGGTGCACAATATCTATCCTCAAAACCAGGGCCACTTTAGGGTAGCCACCCTCATCTTAGGCTTTTGGCCTCAGTCGAGGTGCACAATGTTCAAGGAAGGACCAGGGCCAAGTTTTGGACTTATCATCAATTAAGGCATGGTATCTTGGGTATTTACAAAGAAAGAGGTCAATTTTAGGCTCAAAACATAGGGATCAAGGGATACATAGCACATTTGGTCGGTTATTTCAGGTTAAGTGGACTATTAAGAACATCGGCCTAAGATCCTTTCCTAACCAAGTAATCTACAACATAAATCAGGGTAACAGAGCAAGGTCTGGATTGAAACACAGTATTAAATCATACAATTAAGCCCACTCACACATGACACTGCTTACATGTTAATACAAACTATCATATCATGTTTTTTATCATAATTTATCCTAACTTATCAAAACAAGCACTGTCAAACAACTAATCATGCAAGGTTGCTATCAAGACTAACTAAACACAAAAAATTAGTGGGTACCATATTTTCAACAAAACATAACTATGTCATAGATATAAGTAATGTATGCTACTAATACTACCTAAACATCCTAACCATGTCAGTTCAACAGAAAAATAAATATTCGCAAGGAAAAAGAACATAGGGAAGAAAACTCTTTTGATAAAACATTGGGATATTTATAGGCCAAGGCTACTCAGACTTCATTGAGGCTTATAACTATTCACACCCCATAGAAAAAGTTGCGCATTGTCCCCAATGCGCACACAGTATCAAAAATAAAGAACAGGGGTCAAAAGAACATACCCGGGTACCGAAGTGGCTCACTCATCTCGAGACTTTCCACCCTCTATATGTTTGGTGGACTCCTCGCCAGTAGGAGCATGTCCTGAGGCCCTGTCCTGTGGCTCTTCAAGAGCGAACAAGTCGACCATAGGCTCATTTGGGATAGTCGATGGGACATCAATTGGGGTAGCTAGCGTTGCACTCATCTTGGCCCGAAGCTGGTAATGCTCCATCTGGATGATCATCATATCCAAAGGCCTCGCTATACTGAGGCTCTGTTGGACCCGCCTCTCAAAAACACCTATGTGGGCATCTACGGGAGTGAGTCTCTCCAGTATAACAGCGATCGTGAATTCCTGCATGTAGGTCTATGCATCTGAGATAACCTAGCGGACCCAGGATCTCAACTGCTACAATAATTGAGTCATCTATGACTCAGTGTGGGCCTGTCGCTACGCCAGTGCCTAAAATGATATTGTAGACACAAATGTAATGCCTGCGGGTACCGGAGTATGTATTGTGGCCGCTGGGGAAGGAATATCAGTAGTAGACCCCCTCTCCACATCTGTCTCAGCCTGTGGGGGCTCTTCAACAGTAGGTGCAGCAACAATAGTGGTAGATGGCTCAGGTGGCGACACTAGAGTGAACATCTTTTACATAAGAACCTACGGACTCGGTGCTCGCCGAAGTGCGACTAGATTATTATCAGCCTTGATCAGGCTGGAATCAAGAGTGCGTTGAACCTCTACTAGTATGTCCACGTGGTGAATAACATCCACCCCTACCGCTAGCCATAATTGGTGAATCAGGCACGGGAAGGGGATAGTCATGGACCTCTTCAAGGTCGTCTCGTGGATCTGCTCTGATATCAGTATGGCCCAATCAATATCATATCCATCCAAGATACTGGCTCCTAACACATCATGGTTCGACGTTAATATGTTATCTACAAGCATCGATCGAATCTATGATCAAACTACCGCCAACCAGAACTTGGCAGGGAAGCTAAGGGAAACCTTCACTATAAGCCCTGCTGATATGGCTATCCATGCGGGGTCGGGCCCCTCTGTTGTGATCCGGTTAGCAACCCATCTCATCAATATTGCTCTCCGCTCTAGGTACCTCATAACATCCAAGTCTTTAGTCTACCCCACTCTACGGTTGAACTCTGTTGTGAATCTGGGGTTGAGAACTCGAGCCCAAAAAACATTTGGCGGATGGTCTCCTAAAAAATGTCCACCTTTCGACCTCTCACCAACACCTACTCCAATCTTGGCTGGGTGAGAGGCTTCTTCCCCTTAGGAGGAGAGCTATGTATGGTGGTGGCATAGGAGGCGAAAAACTCTCTCATCAATACTGGTGAGTACCTCCTTACTGGTTGTGTCAACCACTGGACCCTGTAACGAACTATAGTATCCTCGTGCCCTAGACACTGTTGAGTCCTGTAGTGATGACTCGAGGCTCCTCGAAGATACAACGAGCAAGTCAACCCAACTTATTCCACTGAATATCCTCCTCATAAATGGACCACATGCCCCCGATGCACCATCTGCTGGATCGAGTGTCTGGCGATGAGTTTGGTACTCAGTGGCCTGAAGATGAGGTGGAGTCTGACCCCTCCTTAGATCTAGAGTTGGCCCCTCCCTCGGAAGGGGTAATCTATATGCTGCTACTGGCCCTGTCACCTCCCTCGTCAAACTGGGGAGGGCAGACCACGATCGCCTGTGTGATGGTCTGCCTAGTAGTTGCCCGAGTTTATCATGGTTTTGTTTCAGGATCAGGCTTAACATCGACTCCTCTATAGAGCCACTAGACTCGGGGGCAGGCTCAGAATCTATGGGCTCATCAAGCAGGCTATCCCTCATGGCCCTGATATCATCCTTCTGTGGTCGTCGGACCATAGTACCTGCAAAGCATAGATTCATCATACCAGTTAGTCCTATGAATTGAATGTTCCACGGGCCGTAGGAAATCCTCGTGGATTTTACTTTCAAACCCTAAATTTTTTAAGTCTATCACACAAGTTCATACAACTATTTTTTTACTTATTTCAACAACATTGAAGCAAACACGCACCCCCTCCCCACAATATTTAGCACACAATACCCATCCCCCACATGCATTATATTCAAAACAATCCTATCAAAAGCGATTTAGCATATAATCCTAATGGTCCGACCCTAGTTCAATGGTTTTAACAACATCAACAATTTCAAGCAACAACATGACATGTTTTCAACCAATTGAATACATTTTGATAGCATACACATCATTCGAACATAAAATTCACTACCAAACATTTTTTGGCTACCCAATTCGATCCTAATCTAGGTAATTTTTTAATAAATTATCGAGATTAGAATTTTAACGGGTCCCACAATTAGCACAAACTTCCACCCAATCAATAATCAATCACAATTTATAAATAAATTGATAAATTTGGGTTTTAGGGACCAAAACATTATCGAATTTAGTGTAGATTGGGTTGAAATTTGAAGAGGGGAGAGAGAGGATTTTGAAACCCTAGGGAGATGGGTCATTAAAATTCTTGTCAGGAAATAACGTAGGTGCCGGAGAGAGTGGTCGGACCGACGAGGGAAGGGAGTGCTAGGATTTAATTGGGGATTTTATGATTTAAAAATGGGGTCAAAATAATTTACCCCATATATATATCTGCTGGGTCGGTTTAAAAGAATTAGGCCTGGCCTTACAAAACCCTGATTATGGTTCGTAGAATATTTCACGGCTCGTAGATCGTGGTCTCGTATAAGCTTGAAACCCATATTTTAGACTGGTAATCTATGATCCATTTTATGAGTTATGTAGTCAAACACGGCTTGTAAGAAGGTTTCATAGAATACCCTCGACACTTAGGTTTATATTGGAAAACTTACTTGAGGTCCACGAGCCCCATTCATGACCCATAGATTATTCTACGGATCATAAAGTTGGCTCATAGACTGGAGTGCACAAACTTTTGCTTACTAGAAAGTTCTACAAGCTGGTATACGGGTCATACAATGAAGTACAACCCATATAATCAGTAGTAGAACCTCCTTTTCAACCCAAAATGGTTGGTTTGGTCTTATTCTTGCAGAACCTGCATAAACATACTATTACCCTATATATCACCAGTCCAAAGTCCACATATTATAATCAAATTACAAAAAAATAAAATCTACCTAACAATCTAAGAACTAAAAATCAAATAAAACTACCCTATTATAACAAATAACTTGGGTTTCCTCCCAAGAAGTACCTAATTTATTATCGCGACACGACGTGGATATTTTAATTACTCAGACTTCATCAATCACCCACACTTCCATCTTCAGCTCGTCTGGCCTCTTCATTGACTAATAGATGTTGAAGACAACTTCTTTGTCATTCAATCTAAACTTGAGTAGGCTAGATTTCATGTCCACTAAGACTCGTCCACTATCTAGGAAAGGCCTTCCCAATATTATTGGGACTTCTAAGTCAACCTCACAATCTAGGATCACAAAGTCTACGAGGAATATAAATTTATCCACTTTGACAAGGACATCATACAGTATCCCCACAAGCTTCTTCACTGTGTGGGCAACCATCAACAGTCTCATGCTCGTTGGCAGCCAGACCAAGTTTCTTGAAGATCACAAGGGGCATTAAATTTATGCTAACACAGAGATCACACAATGCCCTTGCGAACTCCGTATCACCTATGGTGCAAGGAATGGAGAATGTTCATGGGTCTTCTCGCTTCTGCACTAAGGACCTAGTTGAATTTTCATTACAGTGTAGGAGCTCTTGTGAGAGATCCTGGCTAACAGTACGCTTTTTAGTCACCAGATTCTCATAAACTTCGCGTACCCAGGCATCTTCTCTAACGCCTCAATCAATGGAATGTTTATGGAGAGTTGCTTCAACATCGAGAGAAAGTGTTTGAACTTACCTTCCTCCTTCTTTTTCTTTAGTCTCTAAGGGAAGGAAGGAGAAGGTTGAGGAATGGTTCTCAACTGTTTCGGCACGACATTACTTTTCTTGTTCTCTACACGATCATCCCCAATCTCAATCTGCCTGATCGCAACATTCTCATAATGAATATCTCCATCATCCAATGGCATTAGGGGATCAATGGTCTGCTTCTCACTGTGAGTTGTGATTACCATATACTGCCCCTTATTTTTTAGATTTTGCATTGTGTTATTAGGCAACGTACCTTTTTGGCATTGGTTCAACTGAGTCGATATCTGACTAAACTGTTGCTCCAACTACTTAATTGCCACAGAATGAGACTTGATCTTTTGATTAATGTTGGAGATGTCAGATTTCATCCCCTTTAATATCTCGTCCTGCGCATCAGCCTTCCTCAACAGCCGATCGAACATCTCCTCAATGCGAGATGAGCCAACTCCAGAATCCCAATTATGTGATGGGATATATAGACCATTTCTGAAGCCCTCTACGACCCTATTCAGCATCTCTGTTAGGTCCCCTATTTCTGTCATAATAGTCTCCTCTTTTGTTATCTCTGAAGGCGCCATCTCTCCCAACGTTTCAACCTTGGTTTCCTTTCCCTTGGCGCCAATAGTCCTGATTGGACCCTTGGGTGTTGGGCTAGAAACTCACCATCTGATCAACAACAAAACACGTGTGCTCCTCATAATAGGGCTCCTCGTACATGGACACACATAGAGGTTGATGAGCTACAACATTTACTCGTTCCACATTTTGCTTCATCAATAACTCTACATTAGTATTTATCTGCAAGTTCCTGCATCACTTCCTCACTAGCTTATGTTTGTGTCGGATTGGTAATAATTGAGAATGAGCTCGTCATAGTAGACTTCTCCCTCATACCTCGTGCATGATTAGTCTTGACCACCCTCTCAAGCCTCTGAGCAACCTCCTAGAATGGACGATCTATAAATGAGCCCCCCATAATCGTATCAACAACTGCTTGGCCATTTTTATGAAGGGCTTTATAGAAGATCTCAACCAAGGTTTCGTCAACAATCTTGTGGTCAGGGACACATCTCAAACACTTAGTAAACCTCTCCTAAGTAGCACCAATTGAATCACCAGCTATTTACTTGAAGTTGTTAATCTCAGACTTCAACTTTAGCTTTTTTGAGATGGGAAAGTACCTCTCCAAAAAGGTTGTCTACAATTCTGCCCAACTGGTGATCAAACTTTGTGAGAGTTCAAATAATCATAACATTGCGTTACCTGTAAGAGAAAGTGGGAAGACACAGAGCCCAATGAAATCCATGGACAGATTTTGATTCTCCATCATGCTCTTACACATGAACACAATATTGTATAGATATTATGTGGATCCTCTAATGGTAGGCCCGTAAACAACCAGCAATTCTGTAGCATTTGGAGCAATCCACTTGAAATGACAAACTTTGTGTCATCCGATAATGGGGGTAACACAATAGCTCCCGTAATGTCCAACGACATAGGGTTAAGCCGATATTGGTTCCATTGATTAGTCGCGTCTTGCAGACCCTGTGGTGGTGGAAGTGGATCGTTAGCTCCATTATTCTTGTTAAGCACTGCATCCACCGCATCAACTGCAACATTGTTCACATTACCTTGGGCTATAGTCAAGGGATTGCCTTGGCTTCGAGTATTGTGCATACACTACACCTGCACACAAAAGAAAAAGCAATAAAACATAAAATTAGGGAAATAAGAATTAATCCCCCAAAATTACTTGAATTAACCAAGTCTAGTTATATTCTCCGGGAACGACGTCAAAATACTTGTTGTTGCCCAAGTCACACTTTCTTTTTTCGGTAAAGCGGTCGTCAAGTATATAACCTAACCGAGGTTAGGATTGTTTCCACGAGAAATATGGTAGACTCTAGCATTAATTCAATGCAACTCGAGATTGATTAACCTACTTATCTCTCAATAAAGAGGGGAGAGGGGTTGTAAAAGAAAATGTATTAATCCCAAACTAATGCAAGATGAACAATCAGGAGAAGAGCTAACTAGGGTGATGTGATCCCATGAATCCCTAACTCGGTGCTATCGGATAGATGCAATCCTTTTTTGGTGTATAGGTGTAGGACAGTAAGCTAGGTTTACCTAAGTCTTTGATCCAGCAAATAGGTAAATTTCACCCTGGAACTTGATCCGTCTCTGTGGTGTGTCTATATTAAC
Organism: Solanum aculeatissimum; assembly: GCA_038996855.1. NCBI lineage: Eukaryota > Viridiplantae > Streptophyta > Magnoliopsida > Solanales > Solanaceae > Solanum > Solanum aculeatissimum. The sequence continues at coordinate 9,966 of JBCEWC010020309.1, forward strand.
CCTTACTTTTAGTCCCAGTACACCTCCCCTTGACCCAGTTCGGTTGATTAGACGAGAACATCTCAATCGAATCCTGTTAATTATCTCTTTTTCTATTCGTTACTTCCTTGATCCGGCAAGTAATACTAGGTGAGTTCTAATGTTGGCCACTCGTTAAAAAGTAATTAAAGTGAAGAGAATAATTAATACTCCCTAACACACCTTCCAAGAATTACACGTTATCCAATTTGACCTTGCTAGTTCATCATTGTTCCTACAATCCTAGTTGTGGATTTAGCTATGCGTGATCAGTATAAATGCAAAAAATATGATATAGAGAAGCGTAACTAAGCACTTACAAAGATGAATTGAGAACACAAAAGCCAACTCTTCGATTAGAATCTCAAGATAATATTTTCCCTCTCAAAATATACTAAATCCTAAGTATTCTCTCTAAGAGCTTGTTCAAAACTATGTGACTACTGCTTAACTCTATGAAAAATAACCAAAAAACCTATTTATAGTATGTAAAATACAAAGACAACACGACTTAGGAAAACTGTGTCAGCAAGCTTCACGAGATCTTTCACGACTCCTATCTCACTTTATGACCCATAGATTGGGGTTTCATGGACTCTGGCAGTATTCTGGAGTTAGCTTCTACGAAACCATTCCACGGTCCGTGTAAGATTCTATGACCCGTATAAGGTTTCATCTGATGACTTTTCTGCACCTCTCCACTTTCTGATCCTCAGGGCACGAGTATCACTCTATGGCTCATATATCGTTTTACGGCTCGTGGATCCTCCTCGTAGAGTTGACTTCAATTTGCACCCGTTACTGAAAATTGATATGAGACCCTCTCCACGACTCGTGAATTACTCCACAACCCGTAGAGGGTTCCGTGAATCACCAAAAATTAGCAACTTCAATGCATTTTTCTGTCACGATCCTGTTAGGGGGTCTAGGTATGACATGGCGAAGGAGAACCCGAAGGCTCTCGATCAAGCCATCATAGTACCAAACTAACCATTTACTCAAGAAATGC
>JBCEWC010020310.1:0-10991 GCA_038996855.1 Solanum aculeatissimum
TCATAAACTGGACAAGTATTGTTGGACATCCTAAAATAGTATAGGGGCCAAGTAAAGATGGACGGAGGGAGTATATTATTTAAGTAAATGAGCCAAAGCAAAAAACATAAACTATTTTTTTGGTAAACTTTTTACTTTTTGTATATATATATATATATATATGAAATTTTCCCTATTTTATATTACTGGGCCACTAGCACTGGTACAACATAGAGCAAATTTCATAAATGACAAAATATAAAGTCTAATTATGTTTCATAACTATAGTTTAACCAATTACATTTCGTAACTATAGTTATAGTAGTGTTTGTATAATCCACGCAATATTTATATAATTTGCTATACAATTCACAGTTTTTGTATATCATTTATATATTTCGCTATACAATTTCACTATATAATTTGATTCACACACAATTTTAGTATAATCACGTACAACATTTGTATAAATCACGCGAATTATACAAAACTCAATCTGTAATCATAACTAGATGTTTGTCGCAAGTCATAATTAATTCAAATTATAACTATATTAGCTAATTAATTGATATATATGTACTTATCTGCATAATTTTTCCTACATATACATAATGTAGAGAATCTTTTTACGGGAAAATATTCAAAACTCCCCCTATTTATTCTTGATATCCTAATTTTTATATATATAAAAAATATTTATTTGTTCCAAAGAAAATACTTTTAAAAATATATGTGGAACTCTCTTAATCACTTATTTGAAAGATCATCATGTTCATATTGGAAAAACTTTATAAGGAAATTTATATTTGTTTTAGTATATTTTTCGTTCATTTTTACTTTCTGTATTAAAATTATGTTTTTGTCTTAACTAGTCATTTTTAGTATATCAAGAGAAAAATATATTTTTTTAATATTAATTATTTATTTTTTAAATCATTTCTCAAAATCTAAATAAAATTATACATCAATTAATGTGAATAGCATAATTATTCATGTCAATTAGTGTTATTTTTTAAGGTGCAGAATCTAAAATGAATGAGTTAAAATGAAGTGAGAAATTATTTGATTGAAATAATTAACAAAAATTAATCTTATGCCCCTTTGAACCAAACTATTTTCATATATATCCTTTTACATTTAAGCTCCCCTACTATTAAAATGTTGACATCAACGTCTACCTTGTATGATATACCAATAGAGTATACATATACCAACATGATATCATAGAGGATTAAGCTTAGTCCTATATGATATCGATATGGTATCAATACGCCGATAGTGTATCACAAAGAATATATTTTCTACTAATTTAAAATTTAATAAATAAGTTTGTGACTTTAATACTTTTTTCTTAATTATTTTAATCTATAAATAAAAGCTCAAATTTATATGATACCGATAAAGTATCAATATATCGACGGAGTAAAGAATATATTTTCTACTAATTTAGAGTTTAATAAATAATTTTGTGACTTTAATAATTTTCTCTTAATCATTATATTTCTTAAAAAAAGAGCTCAAAACTATATGACACCGATAAAGTATCAATATACCAACGGAATATCATAGATAATTAAGCTCCAATCCTATACGATACCAATATGGTATCACAAAGAATATTTTTTTTTTACTAATTTAGAGTTTAATAATTTTTTTAGATTGTTTCTTATTTATTTCTTAAAAAAAATATAGTCCTATATGATACTAATAGAGTATCAATATATCATAGAGGATTATTTCATAGTATCGTACTGACGTCACCATAACATCATGATGATGTCAGCATGACATCATGTGCAAAACAAAAAGGGAAAAATGGGGTAAAAAGATAAATAGTTTGGGTCATGGGTCAATTAAGGACAAATAATTTGGGTTGGATCCATTAATGGTAAATAATTGGGATAATCGCCCTTTTTAATCCGTTTTATAAAATATTTACTGTTTTAAAACACATTTTTTATTTATTACCTAATTATTTCATATTTGAAAAATATTTACCATTTATAAAAACTGTATTATGTATTATAAATGAATTATATATGTAGTATATATGTAATATAAATGTATTAAAATGTGTAATAATTGTTTTGATTAAAAAAAACTGCATTATATATTAACAATGAATTATACATGTAATACAAATGAATTACACTGTGTATAAAAAATGTATTAAAATTATAAATATGTGTTATAAGTGTCTTAAAATATATTAAATTTATATTTTGATAAAAAAATTGTATTATGTATCAAAAATGAATTATACATGTATTAAAATTATATTGTTATAAATGATAAATATTTTCTAAATATGATATATATAGATAAGTTCCTATAAATAATTTTACATTAGGTGTATTTTATATAATTTTCCCAAATAATGAAGTTTTAGCTTCAAAATTGCAAGGAAGATAATAACTAAGCAGAGCCCATTTATCCTTCAATTTCACAAGCATTTGGACCTTTTTTTTTACCACTACTATCCTCAAAGCCTCCTTCCTCCTAAATAAAAATAAATTTTAAGATTGAGGTGCAAATGTTTTGCTTTCTTTAAAAAGATTTAAGTTTATTACGATATAATTTACATCGATTCATCAATATAATTTTGGACTTATTTCTTTCAGAGTATAACAATCTAACAAGATTGTATAACTCAAATAACTTCAAATAATACTTCTCTCTTTGAATAGTAAATGAGTTGGAGACTTAGAATATTTTTCTTTCTATCAAATCTTTTTTTTTTTCCGTTATACTAACCTCATTACACACTATAATATTTTTTTTCATACTTTCCATAATTCTCATACTATTAACACATATATTCTTAATAATTTGATTTAATATTAAAATGCATAAACAACAACATATCATCTTGGAGAGTTGAGAGAGGAGGGGCAAAATACTAACTATATTTAGAGAGTGATTTTAATCCAACTTTACTGTGGCTGAAAGCTCCATGCCTATCATTATAAACGTTTGGTTGTTTTTTTTCCCTCCTTTCTTTTTCTTCAATAGTTCTTTAGGTAATTATTGATGGCAATGAATAATAAGATTATATATAATATTGTGAGATCGATAGAGATGTGGCTAGTCATAATATTTTTGAGTTACGTACTTCTATTATTTCAATTTATTTGTCTTATTTTCTAGTTCAATCATCTTAAAAAGTAATGCTTCTTTTCTATTTTGGTAGTTTCTTAGTTTTAACTTACCACATGACTTATTTAAGATCATATGATTGAAAGATATTTTAGTACATACATATCTATAGTTTAAGACTAGAATTTTTTTTTTAAATTTAATTAATTTTTAAAACTTTATAACAACAACAACATACCCAATAAAATTCTACAGGAGGGATCTGAGGAGGGTAAAATGTATGCAAACCTTACCACTACCTCATAGAGATAGAGAGACTATTTCCGGAAGACCCTCAACTCGAATATATCAGCCCCTAGAGCAGAAAAATACTAGATATAAGCTAATGATTAGAATAAAAAGTAATTGATAATTTTATAAATGCACTAAAAGTAGCAAAATAAATTACGAACAATAATAACACAATATATAACGACGCGACTACTCCTACTAACCTACAACATCACAAGACAATACAACATCCTCCCCCAACTAGCCTATTAACCTTTTATCCTAATATGCGACCTCCATTCTTTTCTATCTAAGGTCATGTCCTCGGTGATATGAAGTTGCACAATATCCTGTCTAATTACCTCCCCCCAATACTTTTTTGGTTTACCTCTACCCTTTCGCATAACTCCTAAATCCAACCTCTCGTACCTACTAACACACCTGTATGTCCAATCCATCTCAGTCTCGCTTCTTTCATCTTGTCTGCCACAGAGGCCACCCCTACCCTCTCCAAAATGATCTCGTTCCCAATCTTATCACACCTGGTATGTTCACACATCCATATCAACATTCCCATCTCCACAACCTGCATCTTTTGAACATGCGACTTTTTGACTGGCCAACACTCCACCCCATATAGTAAAGACAGGCTAACCACCATTTTGTAAAACTTACCTTTTATTTTATGTGGTATTTTCTTATCACACAATATTCTAGAGGCAAGCTTCCATTTCATCTATGTTACTCCAATACGATGTGTGACATCATTATCAATATCACCATTACTCTAGATGATGAACCCAAGATATTTAAAGCTTTCTCTCTTAGGAATAGATTGAGTGGCAAGTCTCACTTCGATGTTTGTTTTATCTCTCACAACATTGAATTTGTACTTCAAATATTCTATTTTGGTCCTGCTCAATTTGAACCATTTGAGCTTTAGAGTATATCTCCAAACCTCCAACCTATCATTAACTTTATCTTGAGTCTCATCAATCAGTACTATGTCATTCGCAAATAACATACACCATGGAATCTCCTCCTGAATGACTGTGTCAGCTCATCCATCACTAAGACAAAAAAAATGGCTCAGCACAAATCTTTGATGAAGTCCTATGAAATACTCCAAGTCTCCTTCCATCATTCTTACTCGAGTTTTGGTTCTGTCATACATGTCCTTTATCACCCTAATATACACCATTGAAACACTTTTTACCTCTAGACACCTACATGAAACATCACTTGGAACTTTGTTATAGACCTTCTCAAGATAATTTTTAAAACTTCATATCAAATAAAAATTGGACAAATTAATTAAAATACAAAGAATAATACCTATGTTACACTCTGAGCCTATATTCTAAACATGGCTGACACTTGAAAGCCATTGTTGGCCCCAGGCGAACCACTTGGCCTAGTTAACTTACTTAACGGAGGACTCTACTATCATAAATGGACTAGAATAGACAACATGCAACTTAAGTCTCTTAGCACAAATCATGAAGCTCAAATATGTGGTAATGTACAAGACTTGATTCAATGTTTTCAAAATATACTCAAGGAAATAAACTAAACACTATCTAACTAATCTATGAAGCATCTAGAATACTGATTCTGAAATGAGCACCGGAATAGGCCATGACTACCTCAACTAATAACTAATGACTGAAAGTAAAGACTCAAGAGATCCTTTAATGCAAAGAGGTCGCACCAAAGTTGGGTGGAAAGCTGGATCGTCAACTATGCACCTGTTGAGGATCTCGATCACCTGTGTCTGCATGATAAAAAGATGCAAGTTGAAATAATGTCAGTATGTGAAATGTACGAGTATGTAAAATGACAAAAAAAAACTTACGTCGAGATATTCAACTCAAGGACTCAACTATAAAAATGACTCAATTCTCACAACCATGCAACATAATAAGTGATGGCACTTTAACAAGATAATAATGCAACTCAAAGTATATTAAAAAAACATATATAATATAATGTTTTATTGCTTAGGAAGTTTCTCTAACAAAAACTCATCACTATGAGCCCCGTGATAATATCCCAGAGCCATCCCATACTTTGCCAAAGTAAGGAGATGAACTTAACTTATGGATCCATATAATAGGCCTTTTCAGAGGCAAGTGAGGAGTCGTCTGAATTACGATACGATCCTATCTTATGTTGGCTACATAATTTGTGGAGTTTGAGTTGTTCTATACTCTTACCCAGATCAATGCTCAATTATACTCTCAAAATATAGTTTAATATGCTCATAACTCAAGCCAACATGGTTACTCGATTAACTCATTTAGTCTTTTTTGGGCTTAGCTCAAATTCAACTCTTCTCAACTCATCATTTCTCTTTAAAGGATATGATCTCAACTTGATGAATGCATTAAAAACCTAAGCTTACTTCTCAGCATAATTGTTTAAAGGTATTTATATTCGCACTCAAAATATGATTAAAAAACTTACTCAAATTATGCTTAAATTCCTTTTTTCAAGTAATTGGTGAAAATAATCATTCTCCAATTCCAAGGAATGCATGAAGTAATTAAATGCAGGAATCATCTAGGGTTCATGTGAATGCAGGCATGAATCCGTAATCTCAAGTACATAATTCAAAAAATTTCACCTCAAGGGAATTGAGACTCAAACTCATGGCTTAAATTGATTGGAAATTTAAAAAAAAACATGTAGGGCACGAAACGAACTTACTCCAACGTTCTGATAACTTTATATACCTAGAAAGAAAAAATCGTTAAGAAAAATTAAAGATTAGGCTTGAAATTCTTAAATCCTAGGTTCTCCTTTTCTCTTTAATTCTTGTTCTCAAAAGGTTTTAGGTGTTAATGAGAGAAAAAACCCCTTAGGTACTAATTAAGGGACAATTCTTTTTGGTCCCAAAACGTGCTGGGTTAAGTTTGAAAACGATAGAAAAAAATCAGAACGTCTCTCATTACAACAAACAACAAAAAAAAAATTAACTCCCAGATTCACGATGCGAACTTGGTCTCCATTTTCAATTTCGAAGGTTTTACCTTTCTCCACGACGCGGATATGCTGCGAACTCCACTGTCTCAAAATTTCACCCGAGCCCAAAATAACTACCTAAGTCCGCATCCCAGACCTAATCCCTTGCTTTATTTTTTTCTCATTTTTTTAAAATTAAAACTAATCTAAGTTAGTATAGTACTGAATGTTACAACTATAACCTAATGTCTTCAAAAATATAAAATATATAATCCCCTTCTCCAAAGTTTTAAAGACTTACACTCTCAGTTTTAAACTCTTGAAGAAATACGAAATAGTCCTTATCCTCAAAGTTTTTAAAAAAAATAAAATAGTCCATCTGTATATAATATTATTTGCTCTAAATAGAAATCAATTTTCTTCCTTCATTTTTCTCTCCTTCAGGTCCCTTTTTCGACGCAATTTTCAGATTTTTCATCAAAAAATTATTTTCCAACGACGAAAAACTTCTCCAATTCACTCATTACTATTCCTAGTTCTCAAAAATTTGTGAAAACGACTCTAATTAATTTTTTCATTATTGCAAAAATTGAAACACCACGATCACCGTCAATTTCACATAATCCAAAAAGTTTGAAAATTATGAATATATAATGACTATTAGGACAAATTAATAATGTGATTGTGTCACATGTGCAAAAAGTATGCTCCGACAGTTTTTCACAATCTAAGATAAATAAAGGGATCATGATTTAATAAATCTTGTGATTGATAAGTTGTGGTCTTAATTTATTAAATGGAAAAAGATAAATATATATTCTCTTCTTATCCCCACACTTTTCTAATTAATTGTTTGTGGGCATATAATTATTATTATCCTCTCACTAGTACACCGTCTGTTAAGATCGATCACAAAATAAACATATAAAAATGCCTTAGAGTTCATGCATTAAGATGAAATGATTTACACATTTAGTAATAACTATATGGTACCAAAACAATATTTGTTTACGTGTTTAGTCCAAGAAAATATTTAATGTAATTTTATACAGTAAAATATTTAATGTAATTTTATAAAATAAGGTCTAGAAAGGGTAAGTATATACGGACTCTATTTCAATCCTACATATTTGACTTTTTAGAGATAAATAATGCATCAACCCTGTTATACACCTTATATGCCCTCACACGTGTACATGATCATGTGCCTTCTAACTCAGAGGCACAACCAAAATTTAAGATTTATGGGTTCGGATAAAGACGCAAGGTTGAATTGGCTATGAATGGGTTGAAAATGAATCATACGAAAATGGATAAAATTTTTGATCCTCTCATATTTGATACTAATAAAAAATAAATAAATCAACAGATAAATACATATTCGATCCATATTATATATTGTTTTTTATATGTAAAAGAAATAAGTATTCCTATATTACAAACATGTTTTCATGTTCTTTAATCTAAGGGTGTGTTTAGTATGAAGAAATTTTTGTGTCTTTTTTATAATATATAGCTATATTTTTTTTAAAAAGTAACGAACCCTAGCTAACTAAAATAGTATTGTAGAGAGAACTAGACATCAGCCCATGCCACGGGCCAACAATGTGTTATTTTTATAATTTAATTTATGTGATATAGATAGAATTTAGAAAATTAATTAAGTTTTAATATGATTATTAAATATTTTAAATTATTAATATTATGAATTATAGTACTTTTTTTACATAATTTTTAAATAATATATGTTAATTCTCTTGTCCCAGTTTATGTGGCATTGCTAAAATTTTTCAAAAGTCAAAGTTTTTTATGTCTTTTAATTTTTAAAATTATTGTGATCTATATTACGTTGACGTCAATTTTACACAATATATGTTATTCATTTATCCCTATTTACACGACACTAATTTGAGTGTTAATTAAACTTTTTATATGTTTTTTAAATATTTCAAGTTGTTAATTCTTGCGATTTATAGCTTTTTTTTTTATTTGATTTTCATATATAAATATATCGCTATTGTTAATTATCATGATTGACAATACTTTTTACGTAGTTTTCTAATTAAATAATACATGTAAATTTTTTGTTTCATTTTATGTGACGTCGATAGATTAATTTTAATGATCAATTAAATACTTTTATTTTTTTTAAAAATACTTATCATGATTTATAATATTTTTTTTATACTTTTACGTAACATGTTTTTAAAATTATTTTAAACTATCAATTTTCATTTAGTAGTATTTTTTTCACAATTTTTAAATATATAAAACACTTAAAATAAGACAAATTAATTAAAACGGAAGGACTATTGGAAAATTATAAATATACTCTCAAGTTATTCAAGCAGATATGTCGAACTGCTACTTGCTTGAGCAGGTAAACTTCCTCTTATAATATAGTAGAAATTACAAATATATTCTCAAGATGTTCAAACAGGTATGTCGACCTACTGCTTGCCTGAGCAGGTAACTTCCTCTTATAATATAGTAGAATGTGTTTTTTATTCAATTGTTAATTTTATGTTTTTTATTTTAAAAAAAAAGAGAGAAAATTTGTACGTATATGTAAAGGGAAAACTCACACTAACGATGGAAATAATTATACAAGTTTATGTTTGTTTTGAAAAGAGAATAAAGCAGATAATAGCTTAAAAAAGAAGAAGAAGAAGAGACTAATGGGTTTCGACGAGCCCACAGCTTAGTATACGGAAGCTTTTGTAAGCCTAACTTAAATAATATCTATACTTACTAGTTTTTTTTAACATAAATAAAAAAATTCAAATATATCATCGAACTTTAAGAAAAAAATTATTTTTGTCATTTGTTAAAAGTTTGGTTCATCTATGCCATTTTTAACTCCGATGATTTTGTAAAACCATCCAAACAACTTTTCAATTGGAGTTTTGGATCAAACGTACTCTTTATACTCTTCTTCTTCTTTAAGAACACATGAAGAACTTTTTCAATTTTTCACAAAATCATCTTAGATTTCAATAGTAGCGTCCGTTCGAGCTAGATACCAAAATTCAATATCTTTTGAGTCGAAATTAAAAAAAAATTGAAGATAGAATTTAAAAAAAACTAAGGAAAAAAATATTCCAAAAAAATACGAAAATTATTTTTAAAATTTTGAAAATCTGCTTTGGGTTTGTATTTTTCTTGTTGTTTTTGACACTATTTATTTTCTAGTATTTTTTGAGCCTGTTCAAAATTTAAGTGATTAGAATTTATGAAACAATCCTACCATTAAAAGAGACTGAAGCTTTGAAACTTTTTAAGTGCGTGTTATTGTTGAGCTAGACTGAATTAGAGCTCGCTTCTCTTCTTTCACTCTAGGCATAGGTTTGCACTACCTTGCACCTCATAGGAAATGGGGAGAGGACTACCACGGAAAATCACACAACAACAACATGAGGAAGAAATCAGGATAGGAATTGTAAATAGCTCCACAGTTGAGTCATCCAAAAGGACGATTACTACTGAGATGCTACAGGCAAAAGCAGTACAAAGCATAGTAAGCAATGGCTTGAGATGAATACCCAACACATATCTGGAAATGGAGAGTAGGGAAATACATTAGCAACCAATGGAATAGTAGACCCAGCAAAAAGAAACCCAAAGGATAATATGAATACACACACTACATCAGAGAAATCATGGGCAAACTTATTTGCATCTAATTGAATGGTTGCAAAAGTTATGAACCTAAACTATATTCCTCCGGTGGTTATTGAAGGGGAAAAAGTGGTGGAAATATTAGACGAGGATGTTGCATAAGATGACGCAAAATGGGCACCCTCCGTGGTTATATATGTTGTAGGAATTGCACCGTCTATAGGAGCTATGGAGAGGTTCATTTCGGGGCAGGGAAATTTCACCTCAAAACCAATGATACTATATCACCCTAATAATTATTTTGTGATAACATTTGCAAAAGAGGAGGAAAGGGACAAGGTACCATGCTCAGTATCTCATTATATGCTAAGGAGACCAGTCATTATGAAGTTATGGAGCGCGGAATTTAACTTCAAGAAGGAGATCCTAACCACCATACCATTATGGGTGAAACTACCAAATTTACTGCTTAATTGCAGGAACTTTGTAGTTTTGAGTAAAATTAGTAATAGTCTGTGACAACCTCTATATGCATATGAGTGTACAACGCAGGCAAGTCGCATCTCATTTGCCAGAATTCTAATTGAGGTTAACATCACTAGACCTCTCCCTAAAATGATTAAATTTCATGATCCTAAGGGGAGGGTGATGGAGCAGCAAATATGGTATTAGAAACCATTATATTGTCAAAAATGTCTCCAAGTAGGGCACTCATGTGTAGATAAACAACCCTTACAAATGCCCAAGAAAGATCAAGTCCAAGAAAGAAGGAAGGAATGACAACCTATAACTGTAAAGACCAAGGAACATAACAATGACACAGGAGGTGAGAAAACAATAACATGTCAGCAAACAAAGTAGCAAACAAGTGATGACAATGATCAAGAGGAACATGGAAAATGACAAATTGTTAGAAATAAAAGTATACAAAAGAAAGAAAACACACATGGCCAATATACCAGACAAGAGCTAAGAAACAAAAAACACTACATTCACTCAATGTGAGGCATTGAGTAGGGCTAGGGAGTGGAGAAGTAAGAGGGGATAGTATATAAATACCACAA
>JBCEWC010020311.1:0-10991 GCA_038996855.1 Solanum aculeatissimum
GCTTCCGAACCGATGATGAGTGTAATGATGCTATGATGGCTTGATCGAGGACTTTCGGGTTCTCTTTCGCCATGTCACATCTAGGCCCCTATCTGGGTCGTGACATTAGTGCATATTATGTGTTAACCCATACTCTTTGTCTACATGTTCTAACCATGTAGGGACCTGTGATGACCTCTATCTCCTATTGGACAATGAGTGACATCTTGAAGCTATTTGTTTGTGGTGAGCCCTTTTGTTCAAAGGTAATAGCTAATTTATATCCTCCTTATATCATTTTATTTTCCTTTCTATATGACTTGAGGGTGAGCCTGGATTATATCGAGGCCCCGTTCTATCTTATGTAAAGGCTATGTTGGACATCTAAAACTCTTACACGTTGATATTATGACTAATGCGATTTGATTATGAGAATGATGACCCAAATATTTTTATGAGTGTGTATTATGTTTGTGAATGTTGGAAATGTGCTTATGTGGAAAGTCTACTAACCCGGTATGCCTCCATAGCTTGAGTCCTACTCACCCGCCCCTTAGAAATACTTGTTATGTGCTATGTGATTCATGTTCATCCCATTCCTGTCAACATCCCCATATCTTGAGTCCAAGCCCCTTTCTCCCTAAAAATTTGTGCTATGTGTTTACTTTTCCGCGCTTCCAAACTGATGATGTGAGTAAGGATGCTATGATGGCTTAATTGATGACTTTTGAGTGCTCCTTCGCCATGTCACAACTAGGCCCCACTTCTGGGTTATGACATAGATGGTATCAAAGCCCTAGGCTTGTAAATGATCCTCAGAGTCCAACATGCCCTGTCGATTAGAGTCTTGTTCATGGGTGTGATGTGCGCCATGCCTATGAACGGGAGGCTATGATGAAATTTTAGGAATTTGTCTCATTTCAATGTTTCTCTACTGCATGCTATGAGTTGTTGCGATAAATTCCATAAACTCTTGGTATTTTTGTTACTCTTTTAGAACATCCCTCCCAAAAGAGCTCCCTTCCCCCGTCAGGCTCCCGACTATGAGGAACAAGCCCCTCAAGCACCGGTAGAGAAAAAAGTATCTCATTCAGAATTTAGAAATATGGTGTCTATGTTGGCCCAAGTTATGGCTAACCAAGCCCGGCCAGCTAACCTCGCAACTGTTGGCACTCTGGCCTCTAGGGTGTGGGATTTCACCCGGATAAACCCTCTAGAGTTCTTTGGCTCAAAGGTGGGCGAGGATGCTCAAGAGTTCATTGATAAACTCACTAAAGTGTTGACCATTATGGGTGTTAGTTCTGAGGAGAAGGTTGAGTTGACTGCATATCAATTTCAAAGAGGTGGCCCAGGTGTGGTATAACCAGTGGCTAGTTGAGAGGATGGTTGATGCTAAGGTTGGGTGGGAAGAGTTCAAAATTAACTTCCTTGACCGGTTCTTTCCTCTTGAGCTTAGAGAAGCCAAAATGATTGAGTTCATCAATCTCCGATAGGGTGGTATGACTGTGAGGGATTATACTCTCAAATTTACTAAGCTCTCTAAGAATGCTCCCATGTTTGTATTTGACCCCAGGAAAGAATGCACAAGTTTATTTCAAGTGTCTCAGATTTAGTGGTGAAAGAATGTCATACGGCTATATTTATTCAAGATATGGACATCTCTAGACTTATGGCTTATGTTGAGCAAATTGAATGTGAAAATCTTAATAAAAGGAGAGTGAGTGAAGCTAAGAGGGCCCGGATTGATGGTAGGTTCTCTAATTCCAAGAGTGGTGGTGGGTTTGGCTGATTTCATCAAGGCCAATGTTCTAATATGAAGGTTGCTAATTCAAGGTTGCTCTCTCCTAAGGCATAGATTGGGGGTGGTCCCCGAATTCTCCGTTGTGGACAATCTGGTGGTAATCACTTGGGTGAATGTAGGAGAGTTACGGGTGCTTGCTATGGGTGTGGTAGTTTGGACCATAAGATCTCTAATTGTCCAAGAAATGTGAAGAAAGATCAAGCGGCTCCGGGTGATCAAGGGCAACCAAAGGCCCCGGTTGATGGTGCTCCTAGGAACAATAGGTTTTATGCTCTTCATGCCCTCTAGAAGTTGGACGATGCTCCGGAGGTCGTCACTGGTATGTTAAAAATCTTTGATTTTGATGTTTATGCTTTACTTGATTGGGGTGTAAATTTATCTTTTGTGACTCCTCTGTTGGTTGTTAAATTTGGTTTGAGTCCCAAAACTCTAAGGGAAATTTATTCGATGTATACTCCTGTGGATGAGTCTTTTATTACTCGTAAAGTGTATCGTAGTTTTCCTATCTCTGTGTTGCATAAAGTGTTCCCCGATGACCTTGTAGAACTTTAGATGTATGACTTTGATGTTACTCTTGGGATGGATTGGTTGTATGCATCGTATACCTTGGTTGATTGTAGAACTAGGCAAGTTAAGTTCCAAGTTCCTAATAAACCCGTGTTGGAGTGGAAGGGTAGTAATTTTTTGGTTAAGGGTCAGTTTATTTCTTACCTCAAAGCTCGAAAAATGATTTGTAAGGGGTGAATTTATCACATTGTGCGGGTTAGAGATGTGGAGGGTGAGTCACCTAAGCTTGAATCGGTTCTGGTGGTTAATGAGTTTCCTGATATGTTTTCCGAGGACTTGCCTAGTATTCCCCCTGATAGAGAAGTGGATTTCGGTATAGATCTTCTTTTGGATACTCAACCTATTTTTATCCCTCCTTATCATATGGCCCCGGCAGAGTTAAAGGAATTGAAAGATCAGTTGAAAGATTTGTTAGAAAAGAGGTATATTAGGCCAAGTATCTCACCATGGGGTGCTCCCGTGTTGTTTGTGAGGAAGAAGGATGGGTCCCTCCAAATTTATATTGATTATTGGCAATTGAACAAGGTGACCATTAAGAATAGGTACCTATTGCCTAGAATTGATGATTTATTCGACCAACTTCAAGGAGCTACTCATTTCTCAAAAATAGACCTTCGTTTGGGTTATCACCAGTTGAAGGTGATGGAGTGTGATATCCCAAAGATGGCTTTTCGGACTCGTTAAGGTCACTTTGAGTTTGTGGCGATGTCATTTGGGTTGACAAATATTGTGGCGGTGTTTATAGATCTTATGAATCGGGTGTTCAAACCATTCCTTGATAATTTTGTGATGGTCTTCATTGATGACATCTTGATTTACTCCCAAAGTGAGCGGGAGCATATGGATCATTTGAGGTTGGTGCTTCGGAAGTTGAGGGAGAGGCAATTGTATGTCAAGTTTAGAAAATATGAGTTTTGGTTGGGAGAAGTTTCTTTCTCTGGTCATGTGTTGTCCGACGATGGCATCAAAGTTGACCTTAAAAAAACCGAAGCAATAAGGAATTAGCCTAGACCGTTGACTCCTTCAGACATTCAAAGTTTCCTTGGTTTAGCCGGTTATTATAGAAGGTTTGTTGAAGGGTTTTCCTTTATAGAGTCTCCATTGACTAAGTCGACTCAAAAGAAGGCCAAATTTGTGTGGTCAAATGAATGTGAGAAAAGTTTCCAAACCTTGAAGGATCGACTAACATCGGCTCTGGTATTGACTTTTACAAATGGGTTAGATGGGTTTGTGGTATATTGTGATGTGTTACGTATTAGTTTGGGTTGTGTGCTTATGCAACATGGTAAGGTAATAGTGTATGCGTCTCGGCAATTGAAGGTCCATGAGTAAAATTATCCGACCCATGATCTTGAGTTGGTGGGGTGGTGTTTGCTTTGAAAATTTGGCGACATTATTTTTATGGGGTTCATGTGGATGTCTTCACCATCATAAGAGTTTTCAATATGTGTTCACCCAAAGAGACCTTAACATGAGACAAAGGAGATGGTTGGAACTTCCCAAGGATTATGATATGAGTGTTCTTTATCACCCGGCAAAGCTAATAATGTGGCAAATGCCCTTAGTAGGCTCTCTATGGGAAGTGTATCATATGTGGATGAAGGGAAAAGGGAGATAGTGAAAGATGTGCACCATTTAGCTAGGTTGAGTTTAAGGTTGGCCAAATCCGACAATTGCAGAATTCTTGTTCAAGGTGGGTCTAAGTCTTCCTTAGTAGTTTAAGTCAAAGCGAAACAAGACTTACATCCTTCCTTAGTTGAATTGAAGAAATTGGTTTCCGAAGGAAAGATTGAGGTTTTCTTCCAAGGGGGAGATGGTGTGTCACGGTATCAAGGCCGATTGTGTGTTCCGGATGTTGATGGCCTAAAGAAGGTTATCATGAAAGAGGCTCATAATTCTCAATACTCTATTCATCAGGGATCTACCAAAATGCACCGAGATTTGAGGGAGTTGTATTGGTGGCACGGAATGAAGAAGGACATAGCCAAGTTTGTGTCGAAATTCCCTAATTGCCAACAAGTAAAAGTGGAACATCAAAGTCCCGGTGGCTTGACCCAAGATATCAAAATTCCTACTTAGAAGTGGAAAGATGTGAACATGGATTTTGTGGTTGGTTTAGCCCGTACTCTGAGACAATTCAATTTTATATGGGTTGTAGCTGATAGAATGACCAAGTTGGCTCACTTCTTAGCGGTTAAGACTACCTATGCTGCCGAGGAGTATGCCAAGGTATATATTTGGGATTTGGTGAGATTGCATGGTTTACCGTGGTCTATTATATCGGATCGTGGTACTTAATTTACTTCTTATTTTTGGAAGTCTTTTCAAAAGGGAATTGGTACTAAGGTTAAGTTGAGCACCGCATTTCATCCCCAAATCTAGGGGCAAGCCAAAAGGACGATTCAAATCTTAGAGGACATGTTGAGGGCTTGTGTATAAGAATTCAAGGGAAATTGGGATGATCATCTACCTCTCATTGAGTTTGCCTACAATAATAGTTTTGATGCTTGCATTGGTATGGCTCCATTTAAAGCTTTGTATGGTAGGAGATGTAGATCTCCGGTTGGTTGCTTTGAAATAGGTGAGGAGGCCTTGTTAGGCCCCGATTTTGTGGTTGAGACCATTGAAAAGGTGAAGTTAATTAGCGAGAGATTGAAGATGACTCAAAGTCGCCAAAAGTCCTATTCGAATGTTAGATAAAGGGATCTCGAATTTCATGTTGGTGATTGGGTGTATGTGAAATTGTCCCCCATGAAAGGGATCATAGGTTTTTGCAAAAAGGGAAAGTTGAGCCCCCAGTACGTCGAACCTTATGAGATTGTGGAGTGAATTGGCAATGTAGCTTATAGGTTGGATTTGCCTTTGGACATGAGCTCCATTCATCCTGTGTTCCATGTGTCTATGTTGAGGAAGTTGGTTGGTGACCCAAAGATAATTAGACCTTTGAAGGGTGTGACGGTTGAGGAGAATTTGGCCTATGAGAAAGTGCCAGTTGAAATCTTGGATAGGCAAGTGAAGCGGCTTCGCAACAAGGAGGTAGCTTTGGTCAAGGTGCTTTGGAGGAACAACGATATGGAGAGTGCAACGTGGGAAGCGGATTTGGACATGATAGAGTGATATCCTTATCTTTTCCAATCTACTCAAGCCTAAGGTACTAGGTTCTATCCTTTTAATTGTCCTAATTATTCATATTCTTTAGTTTCATGGCATTGCATGCATACATGAGCACAAAAATGATTTAAATGATGACTTGACATGAGTTTTAAATGGATTTGAAAATGACGCATGATCCGTTATGAGTTTTGATAAAAATGTCTCTTGTTTGATTGATGTCCTTAAGCCATAGTATTAGCCCATTCGAGACGAATGTTCCCAAGGGGGAGATGATATAACGACCCAAAAAAAATTAACTTTGTAATGGTTGGTCAGGGTTAATGTTGAACTCCTCATGGTTGAATTTTGGTAGTCATGGGTTGCATTTATGTGGCTGGATTCAATGTAATTGTTTTGGTGGAAGATTGTAAGGACGGTTAGGCAGCATGGACTTTGAAAAGTCATATATCTTAGTATAAGATGAGCTATGTGGGATATTATAAATCAATTTGAAGCTCTTTGAGTTATCTTTGCAACGCAACTATGATCACTCAATTCGGAGTTCGGATGTGGAAGTTATGGCCCTTGCAGTGAGAATGCCCATATTCGGATGTATGCTAGAAAAAGGATTCAGGATGGAGTCCAAGTGAAGGACCACAGACCGTTTGGTGGTTCACGATCCATGATGTCTCCCATGAGTTGATCCAATGAGCTCCCCTAGAGCTTGGACCAGGCCCCGGAACAAGTGGAACTCCACGGACCACTACACAGTCCATGTGAGCCTTCACGGTCCGTGAAGGGCCCCGTGAAGTGATCCAGAGAGCTGGTCAAGGCTCGAGGCTGGACTCCGGACCAAGTGATGCTCCACAGACCAGTACAGGGTCCGTGTGCAGCTACATGGTCCATGAGGTCCCTCGTGAGTTGGTCCAGAAAGTCCCCCGGGAGTTCAAGCTGAAGTCGAGACCAAGTAAGGTCTCACGGACAGGTTCACGGTCCGGGAACCTTCTTCAATCCTCACAAAAATTCTCTCAATATTCTTGACCTCCATTGATGAAAGCTTGAAGAAATTTGAGAAAAATCATCTTTCTTGCAAAATCATCCAATTCTCTTGGCTAATCTCAAGGTATGAGGGATTTATTCATGGATTTCCTTTCATCCATGAAGACCATAGAACCCTTTTCTTTAAATATGAATTTAAGCTTTCTTTAATTATGAGTTCTTTAAATTCTGATGTATTTAATTGAATTGAGTTGTGGGCTGTAGAAATTAGGTGATTTAAAGTTTATTTAAATTTAAAATTTTTGAAGTACATTGAAACCCTTGAAGGTCTAATGTGCATGTCCCTTTGATGGTTTAATATGCATGGGTAAATTGCATTACACTTTGAATTGGGATTTTCTCATGAATTATGTTGAATCAATTAATAAATTATGGTTTAAGATTTGAATCTCCATTACCCATGCACATGATTCCTCATTCATGGCATAAGCATTGAAGTATGGTTATGATGAAATTCTTATTAAGGGCATGGCCCTCTTGTTATGATATGATATGTTAAGACTTGTGATCACATCGTCTCTTGTTATGTCTCTTTGAGCATTATAGGATCTTGCACCATCTTGATATGTTATGAAGGCCTGATATGATAAGCTATGTAGATTTTCTACTCCTATTGCATTGATATGGATATGGTTTTGGAAACTCTTGATGGCTTTTTAGCCTAAGTATAGATATGGATTTTGATAATGATATGGTTTGCCTAATGATGCATGGTTGGAAAGAATGTATACCCTCCATTTTGAAAGGCTTGCATGTATATATATTTATTCCTGTGGGATGACACTTAGCACCGAGGTATTGGAGTCGGGATGGACTAGCTCCAAGGGTCCATATTCCTTTCCATCAAACCATGTGCCAACATGGGATTTCTCCCTAGATGGGATGACTTGTTATGTTTCCCCTCGTTGAATAGTGACTAGGAATCTACCTGGAAAGTAGTCTGAATCCAAGTAGTAGCTCGCTCGGGTTTCCTCCATTATTGGTTGAGGTCATATCCCTGCCATGATATGATCCTTAGGTTGCATTTCATGCATCATGGCATGGCATATTGTTATTATATACCTATCTTTTGGCTATGTGCATTCCTTTCGTATCACTAGTCCTCTTGTCATCTCGCTTGGTCATATTATTATGTCATATACATTGCATTCCCACATACTTAGTGCATATTATGTGCTAACCCATATTCTTTGTCTACATGTTCTAACCATGTAGGGACCGGTGAAGACCTCTATCTCCTGTTGGACGATGAGTGACATCTTGAAGCTATTTTCTTGTGGTGAGCCCTTTTGTTCAAGGGCAATAGCTACTTCCTATCCTCCTTATATCATTTTGTTTTCCTTTCTCTGTGACTTGAGGGTGAGCCCGGATTATATCGAGGCCCCCGTTCTATCTTATGTAGAGGCTATGCTGGACATGTAAAACCTTTGCACGTTGTATTATGCTTTGTTGAGTTATTATGACTAATGAGATTTGATTATGAGAATGATGGCCTGAATATATTTATGAGTATGTATTGTGCTTGTGAATGTTGAGAATGTGCTTATGTGGAAAGTCCCCTAACCTGGTATGCCCCCATAGCTTGAGTCCTAATCAACTGCCTCTTAGAAATTCTTGTAATGTGCTATGTGATTCATGTTCATCCCATTCCCGGTAACATCCCCATCGCTTCAGTCCAAGCCCCATTTTCCCTAGAAATATGTGCTATGTGTTTACTTTTTTGCACTTTTCAACCAATGATGTGAGTAAGGATACTATGATGGCTTGATTGAGGACTTTCGAGTTCTCCTTCTCCATGCCACAACTAGGCCCCACTTTTGGGTCGTGACACTTGTCCATCAGTTTGTGGATGGAAAGTGGTACCCAACTTCACCTTAGTGTCAAGCCTTCTTTGGTAAGATTTCCAAAAGTAAGAAGTAAATTGGTTACCACAATCCTATATAATATACATAGTCACACAATGCAATCTAACCAACTCTCGATGTTTAACTTTCCATAGCGTTTGGCATTGAAAGTAGTCTTAACTAGTAGGAAATGAGCCGATTTGGTTATCCGATCTATAAGAACCCATATAGAATCAAATTGCTTCCGCGTACGAGGTAAACTAACCACAAAGTCCATTTTCATATTTTCTCATTTCCAATTAGTGATCTTAATATCTTGAGCTAAACCACCAGGCCTTTGATGTTCCACCTTCACGTGTTGATAATTAAGGCATTCGAATACAAACTTCGGTATGTCTTTCTTAATACATTGCCACCAATACACTTCCCTCAAATCATGATACATTTTGATGGATCTCGAATGAATAGAGTAATAGGCGTTATGGTCTTCTCTCATGATTGCCTCTCTAAGACCATCAATATCCAAAACATATAACCGATCTTGATACCGAAGAACACTATTTTTTCCTTGGGAGAAAAGCTCTATCTTCTTTTTAGGAACCAACTTCTTCAACTCAACCAATGATGAATCCAAGTCTTGCTTTGCCTTGACATCAACAATCACAGAAGATTCAGCCCTATTCTGAACATGAATGTCACCATCATTAGAGTTATCCCGTCTAACACCCAACTTAGCCAAGCAATGAATATCTTTTACCAACTTTTTCTTTCCTTCATCGACATTGGCCACACTACCCATAGATAGCCTACTAAGAACGTCGACTATAATATTTACCTTATCGGGATGATATTAAACACTCATGTAGTAATCTTTAAGGAGTTCCAACCATATTCTTTATCTCAAGTTAAGATATATTTGGTTGAACACATATTGAAAACTCTTGTGATAGTGAAAACATAAACATAGACCACATATAAATAATGTCTCCAAATCATTAAAGCAAACACTACAGCCATGAATTCAAGGTCATGAGTCAGATAGTTTTGTTCATGAACCTTCAATTGCCTCGATGCATAACTTATCACCTTACCATGTTTCATGAGTACAACACCTAAACCAATCCGAGAAGCATCACAATACACTACAAACCTATCTAATACAACCGATAAAGTCAACACAGGAGTCGATGTGGGCAGATCCTTCAAAGTTTGAAAACTCTTCTCACACTCATCCGACCATATAAACATGGACTTCTTTTGGGTTAACTTAGACAATGAGGATGTAATGGATGAGAAAACCTCAACAAACCTCTGATAATACACAGCCAACCCAAGAAAACTCTGAATACCCTAAGGAGTCAATGGTTTGGGCCAATTTTTCACGGCCTCGATCTTTTTTGGATCAACCCTAATGTCATCACCAGGTACCACATAGACAAGGAAAGACACTTCACCCAACCAAAATTCACATTTACTGAACTTGGAAAATAATTATTTCTCCCTTAAATTCTAAAGAAACAACTTCAAGTAATCCACATGCTCCCACTCACTTCGGGAGTAAATTAGAATATCATCGATGAAGACAACAACAAAACTATCAAGGAATGGCTTGAACACCCGAATCAAAAGATCTATAAACACAGCTGGAGCATTAGTCAAGACAAAGGATATTACCACAAACTCAAAATGCCCATATCTCATTTAGAAAGTTGTTTTGGGAATATCACACTCCCTCACTTTCAACTGTTGATAACTGAAATGGAGGTCAATCTTTGAGAAATGAGTGACCCTTTAAATTTGATCAAATAAGTCATTGATCCTAGGCAACGGATATTTATTCTTGATGGTAAGTTTATTCAATTGATGGTAGTCAATACACATTCGAAGTGACCCATCCTTCTTCTTTAAAAAGAACACAGGAGAACCCTAAGTGTCACCACCTAGAAGTGGGGCCTAGATGTGACATGGAGAAGGAGAACCCGAAGGTCCTCGATCAAGCCATCATTGCATCATCACACACATCATCGGTTTGAAAGTGCAAAAAATAAACACATAACACATTATTCTAGGGGAAACGGTCTTTGGAATCAAGCTATAGGGATGTTGCCGGGAATGGGATGAGCATGAATCACATAGCACATAACAAGTATTTCTAAGGGGCGGGTAAGTAGGACTCAGGCTATGGGGGCATTCCGGGCTAGGGGACTTTCCACATAAGCACATTCCCACCATTCACAATCCCATCACATGGTCATAAGCATAATCAAAACATCATTTTCATAACATAATCCCAATAGTTCAAGTGTCTAATAAGTCCAACATAGAATCTAAATATGATAGAGCGGGGCCACGACATAATCTGGGCTCACCCTCAAGTAATAAAGAAAGAAAGTAAAAACAATACAAGGAAGAAGAAAGTCGATATTGCCCTTGGACAAAGGGCTCGCCACAAGCAAATAGCTCTAACAGATCACTCATCATTCAACGATAGATAGAGGTCATCGTCGGTCCCTACAAAGTTAGAACATGTATACAAGAGTATGGGTTATCATAATAAAGCACTAAGTATGTGGACATGCAATGTGTGCACATGAACCTATAACAACCTACATGGCAAGGGCACATACATAGAAGAGAATATAGGAAAG
>JBCEWC010020312.1:0-10990 GCA_038996855.1 Solanum aculeatissimum
AATCAAGTGCATGGGTAATGGAGATTCAAACCTTAAACCATAATTCAATAGATAATTCAACATAATTCATGAGAAAAATCTCAATTCAAAGCATAATGAAATTTACCCAAGCATATTAAATCATCAAAGAGACATGCACATCAGACCTTCAAGAGTTTCAATGCATTTCATGAAATTCAAACTTAAATCAACTTTAAATCACCTAATTTCTACAGCCCACAACTCAATTAGATTAAATATATCAAAATTTAAAGAACCCATAATTAAAGAGAAACTTAAATTCAAAATTTAAAGATAAGGGTTCTTGGGTCTTCATGGATGAAAGGGTATCCATGAATCAATCCCACATACCTTGAGATTAGCCAATAGAATTGGATTATTTTGCAAGAAAGATGATTTTCCCCAAATTTCTTCAAGCTTTCATCAATGGAGGTCAAGAGGATTGAGAAAAATTTAGTAAGGGTGGAAAAGTGTTCGAATGAATAAAATGGGATTAGGGTTTGGTTTGGGGGCTTTAGGAGACCTTAGAAATGCTAAAAGGGGCATGAGATTAAATCAAATTACGAATTAACCATTAATGAAATGGGCTAGATCACAGAAATGATGCCTCGCCGAAGGCTGCCCAGGGGCCATCTACAGGTTCACACACCGTCAACTTATGCATGAGGCCTCACTTGGTCTCGGCTTCGGCTTCAACTCTCGGGTGACTTTCTGGATCAACTCACGAGGGGTCTCATGGACAATGTAGCTACACACGGACCATGTACTGGTCCGTGAAGCATCACTTGGTCCGGAGTCCAGCCCCGAGCCTTGATGAGCTCACTGGAACACTTCACGGGAGACCCTCACGGACCGTGAAGGCTCACATGAACCATGAAGTGGTCCATGGAGTTCTACTTGGTTCGGGGCCTGGTACAAGCTCCAAGGGAGCCCACTGGAACAACTCACGGGAGATACCACGAACCGTGAACCACCAAACGGTTTGTGGTCCCTCTCTTCGGGTCCGTCCCAAATCATTTTTCCAGCATACTTCCGAATATAGGAAATCTCACTGCAAGGGCCATAACTTCCACATCCGAACTCCGAATCAAGTGAAACTAGTTGCGTTGTGAAGAAAGCTCAAGAAGATTTGATTTAATATATAGTAGCCCACACAGTTCATCTCATACAAAGAGATATGGATTTTCAAAGTCCGTGCTTCCTAACTGGTCTTATAATTTTCCACCCAAAACCATTCCTTTGAATTCGGCCACTTAAATAAGACCCATGACTACCAAAACTCAACCATGAAAAGTTCAACACTAACCTCAACCAACCATTATGAAGTTAAAAAAATTTCGAGTTGTTATAACATGCGTTTTTGATTACTTGTAAGGAGTTACTTAAGACTGTGGGATTGGCAAAGACCCATGGTGTACTGTTTATGACCTTCCAGCTCTGTGGGCCAGCCAAGGAGTGGTGGAGGAGCTAATTGGGATCATTTCAAGTTGGGTCTCCTCTAATGACTTGGGAGATATTTTCTAGTGCATTGTACGATAGATTAGTTCCTTAGAGTGTCTGTGAGGAGAGCGGTGTAAGGTTTGAGAGTTTTAGATAGGGCATCATGACCATTTCAAAGTATGAGGTTAATTTCTATCAGTTGGACTCGCATGATATAACTATTATTCGAAAAGAGGCAAAGAGAGGCAGTTTCTACTAGTGGAGGATGAGGTGGCCATTGTTATGCTTTCCCACATAGACCCTGATCACGTTGAAATTATACCTCCTAATTAAGGTATAAGCATTCGCTATTTCAAATATAGAACCTAACAACAATTAGGGTCGATCCTATGAGGAATATGGTATAGACTTGGGTTAATTAAAGAAATTTGAATGAATTAATCAACTTACTTCCAAAAAGGAGGGGTTGGTGCAAAATCAATTATTCAAATCTAAACTAAAAACAATATTCAATGCAAGTATTACTAATCTAGTGGGAGAAGTAACTAGGGTATTATGTTTCCCATGAACTTCTAACGCAGTATAACCTAATAATTGTAACCTTTTATAGTATGTAACATACAAAACTGGTAAGTTATGTTCACTTAATTCCTTGGGATGACAACTAGGAAAATTTCACCATGCAACTTGGGTTAGCTATGGGTGTCACATTATTAATCTTTACTCTAGTCCCAGTAAAACTATCCTTTGAGTCGTTCATGTTGATTAGACCAGTTTGCTCATATTAAATCCTATTATTTATCCCTTTTCTAATTTATTACCCTCATTGAACCAACGAGTAAGAATAAGGTAAGTTTTAATGTTTGCCACCATTAAAAAGTGTTTAAAAATTAAGAGATAAATAATACATGCATGCACACTTTCCAAGGATTACAAATTATTTTGTTTTTACATTGTTAGTTCTTCTTTGTTCCCAACACTCTATTTTGTTAACTGTAATACAACTTTAGAAATCATGTCAATTATTGGTTCAGGACCACAAACTCCCACCTATGACTTGTGGATCAAACCACAACCCATAGGTGGTCTCGTACATAACCAAAAAGCTGCAAACTCTACAATCTTCACAGAAACATCTCAAATTTTGTAATCCTGCAAAACCAACATAAAAATACATCAAATCTACTAACATTGCTTAGAGAACACACAAATTCTAAGGTTAAAGCATTAAAGTGCCATGTTTTGGCAGCACATAAACACCCTCAACTTAAAATTGTTGCTTATTCTCAAGCGACATACTCAATCTAACATAAGCAGTACAACAAACACATCAACATCAATCTTATGGAATACATCACATCTTAGTTAATCACAGATACCATTTTGAACAATCAGTACCTATACAAGACAGTTATCAAACAAACTCATGCGGATCAATACATGACTGAGTAACTTTGACAGCTAAGGCAACATATGTAAGGAACAATCACCGAGATGGTTCATAATTAACAATGTAATTCAAGTGCCCTCACAAAAAAAAGTCTTATATTTTATTCAAACTGATGTATTTCCATTTAATGCCTAGGACTAGGCAAATAGGCTCACGCTCCCAACTGATATTAAAATACTTTGTACAACATCATACAATTGCCCTTATATTCTTCACCATGACATTCGACTAGTTGAACTAGCATCACTATAGGACTTTCTTAACTTGTAACATAGTATCAAAGGCTTGGTATGATATATTTGGAATATAGTCACTAATTTGTCATCCTTGATACTGTGCTGTCTTTTACTCTGCCTTACCAACATTTACATTTTAACTCTCATTGTTCCTTTTTTCCTATTTCAACATTTTTAGGTATGCTCATTCTACTTTTTGGGCTCAATGCCTTTTATTTTTCTCAATTATTTTTGTTTTCAGATCTTTTTTTGGCATTTATTTAATTTTCTCACACCAATTTCATATTTTTCCTTTTTTCCAATGTACTACTATGCTTTTCTTCCCATCTTGCTCTGATTTTTTTTCAACAACCACCCTTGACTTAGGCTTTTGGCCTGAGTTAAGGTGCACAATGTCCAACGTATAAACCAAGGCCACTTTTAGTAACCACCCTCAACTTAGGCTCTTTGCTGAGTCGAGGTGCTCAATATTCAAGAAGGGACTAGGGCCAAATTCAATATTTACACGGACAAAAATATTTGGTGACTTAGGTATTTACAAAGAAAAGGTACATGTATGGCTCAAACATTAGGATCAAGGGATACACACTGTATATAGTTTGTCATTTTGGGCTAAGTGGAAAATTATGAAAAATGACCTATGGTCCCTTCCTAACCAACTAACCTATAGTCTTAGTCAGACTTAAAGGCAAGTTTTGGAATAAAACACAGTATAAGAATCATGCAATAATGCTCACACACATTTGGCACTGAATACATTGACATTGTAAATGATGTGCTGCCAAAATATAACACTTTTGATGCTTGAATAGAATTTTATGTGTTCTCAACGTGATGTTAGTAGATTTGATGTGTTTTCATGTTATTTTTACAGGATTACATGAATCAGAGTGATTTTGGGCCAAGTGTAGCAGAATGCAAGTCTTTTGTGATTTATGGATAAGTTTATAGGACGTGATTCACTCCACAGGCTATAGGATGATTTATGGGTCAGATGCAATGAAGGGTAGATTTTTAGATGTTGAGATTACAGAGTATCAAACAAGCCATAGAATTCTTCATGGTCGTAGATGTGCTCATATGCCAAAGATCAGAAACTATGTTGAATGTTGAAGTGTTATCGGATGATGCCACTTTATGTAATGAGATTAGTTACAGGTTATGGATAAGATCGTGCATGGAGGATTAAAGTTTTGAAGAGTTTCATAAATGTTAATAAATGAAATCCCATACAGATGTAAGTCATAATATGACCCGTAGGAAGGTCTCATAAGATGACAATAGATTTTGTGCATTGAAGTATACGAAGCCTAGGTACAGGTCATGATTCCTCATATAACCCATAACCTTGTCTGTTTGACTTGCTAATTCAAGTTTTACTATATCCTTTTGGATTTGGTTTTTTAATTATTATAAATAGGTTTTGTAGAAGGGACACGACAAAAAAGGAGATGACAAAGAGAGAAGAAAAGAGACGATAGGAACTAGTAGAGATATTTGAGAACTCATCTTTTGTGACTTTACATTGAGATTATAACATTGTGATTTCTGGAGAAGATTCAAATTTCTTGTTCTTTAATTCATCATTGTAATTGTTTAATTATGCTATACTATAACATGATTTCGTCATCTACAATGATATGATTTCTTCATCTACAATGATCATGCATAAATAAATCCACAACTAGGGTTGTGGGAACCATGAAGAACTAATGAAGTAAAATTTGAATATTCATAATTCTTTGAAAGTGTGCATGTATGTATTAATTATGCCCTTTGATATGAATATTTTTTAATGGTTACCAACATTAGAACTTGTCCAAATTCTTATCTACTTGATATAGGTGGTAATGAATGAGAAAAGGGGGTAGTTAACAATATTCGATGTGATTTTTCTTGTCTAATCAACCTGAACTAATCAAGGAATGGTTGTACTGGCACAAAAGGTAAGGATTAGTAATGTAACACTATGAGGATAGATCAAATCACATAGTAAAATTTGCCTCTCACCTTATTCCTTGATTAGGTGAACTTGACTTACCATTCTTCATGCTACACACTAAACAAGATTACGATTATCTGGAAATACTGAGTTAGAGAACTATGGGGAACACAATACCCTAGTTACTTCTTCCATTGATTTGACAATACTTTTAATTGATTGATTGTTGTAGTTTAGGTTTAATATTGAAGTTTAAACCCCCTGTTTTCGGGAAATAGGTAGATTAATTTGTTCTAATCGCTCATAATTGCTCTAGGACTAACCATATTCACTGTGGGATTGGACCCTAACCTTTCTTAGGTACTATATTTTGACAACGATCACTTATCCTCTAATTGGAGGTGTAGTTTGGGTGACAATCAAAATTTTGGCACCATTATCAGGGAATACGTCTTTAGAATAGTTTAATTAGGGTGATTTTGCAATTAATCCTTATTTTCCTTGATATAGTTTTTTTGTTGTTTTTGCTTGCTTGTAGCATACAGGTGTAGTGTATGCCTAACACTCATAGTTGCAGCACTCCCTTGACTTAGTTTGACCTAGAGATCCAGAAAACACTTTGAAAAATGGCCCAGGATAACATAAATAATGTCACTGATCTAGCGGCCAATCTGAATAATGACACATTGATCTAGCGGCCAATCTGAATAATGATGAACCACTACTACTGGAGATATAATTCCACCACCACAGGACCTTCATGTTGCTGCTAATCAATGGAATAAATACAGGCTTAGTCCTATGGCTATATATGTTACTAGGGCGATTGTGTTACCCCTTATTGAAGGATACTAAGTTTGTGGTGTTAAGTGGTTTATTGCAAATATTGCAGAATAAAGGTTTGTTTACAGGCCTAACGTCAGAGGATCAACACAACCATCTACAAAACATCGTCTTCATTTGCAAGAGTGTGATGGGTACTAAGAATCTGTCTATGGATGTTGTTGGCTTCATTTTTTCCTATTATCTCTTATGGGTGAAGCGACAGTATAGTTGTTTTAACTTTCAGAAGGATCTATCACAACTTGGGCTAAAATGTAGAAAGCCTTTTTGGAGAGGTGCTTTCCCAAGTCAAAGAAGTTGAAATAAAAGGATAAGATCAACAACTTTGAACAATTTCCTAGTGATTCTATCAATACTACATGGGAAAAGTTTACTAAGTGCTTGATGAGTGTTCCTGACCACAAGATCATTAATGATGCATTAGTAGAAATCTTCTATCGTGCCTTAGATGAAAATAGCAAAGGTGTGGCTGACACCATAACATAAAGCTCATTCTTGGATTACACTTTTCTAGTTGTAGTTGAACGATTAGAGAAGGTGGCAAAGATAAATCGGGCATAAGGCTCAAGAGATAAATCCACTACTAAAATCTCTTTTGCAGTGACTACCAATCCAAAGCAAGCTAGGATTAATGAAAATATGATGCAGGAGCTAGCTTGAATCAATACCAATATGGATTTGCTGATGAAGAAAATTCAAGAGAGGGTTAATATAGTGAGTCATTAGCCACCACATGCACCCATGTATGAAGAGCCCTACTATTAGGAGGATTCATGCTTTGTGACTGATCAGATGGAAGGTCTCCAAACTAATGCCAAAGGGTCCAGCCAGGACTTTACCACCAAGGTCAAGGAAACCAATTTCAGAACATTAACAGAGATAATGCTTTCAGGGATAACAATTGACGAGGCTACTATGACAGGAATTGTGGCCAAAACAGAGACTGGGGTCGTAAAGATGGGTACAAAAGTAGTCCTTATGTGCCATCACATAATGATAATTCTAGGGTTGGTAGTTGGTGCATTGAGGAGATGTTTAATAAGTTGTTAAAAACATTTGACATCCAGGATGAGACCTTGAAGGTGATGAGAGTTGATATCTTAGGAGTAAATTAAAAGATCGAGCCTTATTCTATCACTATCCAGTAGTAGGTGCAACAGTTTGGTTAGATGTCTACATAGTTGAACTAGTGCTAGAAAGGTACATTGCCAAGAACATAGTGAAAAATCTAAAGAATGATGGGTCGTACATGACAGAGATGACATATGGTTGCAAGCAAACTATTGACCCACCAATGTCGGTTGATGATGCTAAGGCTCGTGAGGGATAATAGAGAGAAAGCATGTGAATATTGGAGATGACAATGCTAAGGATGGGGTAAGAACTTAAGAGGAAACCCCAAGAAAGTTGAATGCCATACCTAGGCCTCCACCACCATTCCATTAGAGACTCAAAAAAAGGGAGGAGGATGGTAAGTTCTAGCATTTCATCTCCTTGTTGAGGAAACTCACTATCAACATTCCCCTCAATGAGGCATTGGAGAGGATGTTTGGGTTTGCCATGTTCATGAAGGAACTTATGATAAAAAAAAAGATGGTGAGCCAAGCACCATCCTAAGATCTTCAACATTGCAGTGCTATTGCAACAAGGTCCTTGGTGTAGAAGCAAAAGGACCTCAGAGCATTCACCATACCTTGCACCATCAGAGATATTGACTTTGCAAAGGAATTATGCAATTTAGGTGCTAGTATCAATCTAATGCCTCTTCCAGTGTTCAAGAAGTTAGGCTTGGGAGCCCCTACTCCAACAGGCATGCGGCTATTGATGGTTGACAAGATAGTAAAGAAGCTTGTGGGGATATTATACGTTGTGCTAGTCAAAATGGAGAAATTCATATTCCCTATAGACTTCATGATCCTGGATTGTAAAGTTGACTTTGATATCCCAATCATCTTGGGAAGACCCTTTCTATCCACTGGGAGAGCCCTAGTGGACATGGAATCAGGTCAACTCAAGTTTAGGTCAAATAATGAAGAAGTTATCTTCAATATTTGTGAGTCGATGAAGAGACCAGATGAGCTGAAGATGGAAGTGTGGGCACTTGGTAAAGTCTGAGTGACCAAGTTGTCCAATTAGTGTTGCGACACTAAATCAGGCACTACTTGGGACGTAATCAAAGATATTTGCTACAATTTTGTGTTTTAGTTTTAGTTTTTGCTTTTTGGACTTGTAGGTAGCTAAATTTTATTGTTTTAGGTTATAATTTTGGACTCACAGACTGGGAATTATAAGGTAATAGTTTGCTAATTGAGCACATGTAGGAACAGGGTAAGGCAACAAACTAGAGCAAAAAAAGAAAAACATTTAGTTCTACGACTGGTTCCACGAGCCATGGTCTATATCATGACCCGTATACTGAATTGTAGAGCCATTCCAGTATGCAAAAAAATTTGTATTCAGGCTCACGAGCTAACTTTATAGCCACTAAATTAAACTATGGGTCATGAATAAGGTTCGTGGACCTAGGTAATGCTTTTAAACATGCTAAGTATTGATGGCACGTACGAACCAACTTATGGGCCATATTACCATGTACGACCCGTAGATGGAGTCATAGAATTAAGGCCTAGTAGCTAGGGTTTTGAAGCCATAAAACCAGATCCTACGATCCATAGAACATCTTACACCACATAAATGAGGATTTGTGGGGTTTGAACCCCACTTAGACATGACCTAGCTAGTGTAATAAAAGAGGAATAAAATTATTTACCTCTCATTTTCCATATATTTTTCAAAATACCCTAACCTTTTCTTCTCCCCCAAATTCCAACCACCATCACTATCACCGCCATACTTTCTGGCTCACTTTCTGATGGCTTTTCGGCCACACTGTGACAAGGTCCTGCACATCTAGGGTTAAAGTCTTTCACTATTTTCTTGCTATTTTCTCAGTCTGATTAATCAAATATTTTGGTATGCATTTTTCTTAAAAGTTTATTAGTACCGAAAAATTGTGTCAATGGTTTGAGGCATTATTGAGAATGATATTGTTCTTCTCATGCCCTAATATTAAGTGTTTCCTATATATGAGAAATATCATGTGTGTAGAACTATTTGATTGATTGTATTGACCTTCAAACATGCTTATTCTTGAGTAAATCACTGATAATGTCGTGAACTACCTTGTCTACTGAGTTTTAAGTGTTCATATTAGTAAACTTTGATAGGGTGGTCCTTGAATTACATATCGGGACTATCTATTTTAATTGGACATGGAAGAAATTATATGCTATTATTTGAAATCATGTAATCATTGGTTATAGGAATTATACTAAACCATGTTGAAATTGACATGTGATCGTATGTATTGGATGATAGCATGTTAAATCAATCAAGATTGTGGTTGAGTGATCTTTGTATGTTGAATTGATGCGTGACGAGGTAGATTAATAATTCACACATGATGAGTAATGATTAATTGGGATAAAAATATATGTATGGCATAATTTTGGTGTATTAGATGAATGTTAGGCTTGGTTTGGGATGTCGTGCTTTGATGTTGTTGGATTAGTGTACCCTATTGTAGAATAGTGTTTATTGATCAAACAATGAATGGTAGGATCATTTGGCCATTCTAGAAAACCCATATGGTTGTTTTTCAATAGTATGAGGGTCTTCTACGGCCCGTGGATTAGTCCACAAATCATAGTTTCCCCTCATAGGTTGAGATCAGCAGCATGGGATTTTCAGGAATTTCATCAGATGAAACCATTTATGGGTTGTAGTTTATACTATGACCCGTAACATGGTTTCATAGGTTATAATCCTGCACTATTGGAATCCTTGAGCCGTAACTAGTCTTGTAGTTTAGACTATGACCCGTAATATGGTTTCAGCCTATGGCCCGTATGTAACAACCCGAAAATTTTCAAAATCTCCTTATGGTTAGCATTCTATGATGTAGTAAAAGCCATGGTTGAGTTTTTGTGGCCACATATTGAGTTTAAGTGGCCAAATGCAATTTAGGCTATTAAGTGGCCTAGAGGGAAAGTTTTGGCAGTGTACTTCAAATAGTCATAACTTTTTGATGTAGGATGAACCATGTAAGCTACCACATATAAAATTGAAGATCTTTGAGTTAGATTTGCAACATAAGTAGTTTCACTCAAGTTGGAGTTCGGATGAGGGATATATGGCCCAAACAGTGAGACTGTCTAAAATTCGGAAGCCATTGAAGATAGGCTCAGAAAAATAGCCAATGACATTTGCACGAACCATGAAACTTTGCACGTTCCGTCTAGGGTCCCGTGAGGTGTCACAGTGATCTTGGGGTGGCCTTGAACCACCCCTAAGCCAAGTGTAGGTCAACGGAACCTTAAACGGACCGTTTGACACTTGACGAGCCATCCACTGTCCCGTGAAGGTGGACAGTGGCTAGGCCAAGATTTGGCTTTTTATTTTGGCTCTAAGGGAGGTTGGAAGGTGCCTTGCATGAGACGTCTCACCTTGAACAGACCGTTTATGGGTTCGTGAATTGTAACAGAAAGTCCTCCGAGAGTTTGCGTTGAAGGAATTGGCTAAGGCATGGTTGACGGCAAGGGGGACGGACCGTTCACCAGTAAAAGGTCACTGTAGCACCATTTGACGCTGTTTAGTTCCAGAAAGTTGCATCTTATTAATGGTATTTTCGTGATTTAACATTTCCCTAATCCCCCTTTTGGTCCCTTAAGGTCTCCTAAACCCCTTAAACATTCCCCAAACATTATTTCATCCATTAGAACTCTCCTATACACTCTCCTGAAATCCTAAGGCTCTCTTGACCTCCATTGAAGCTAGCTTGTAGAATTTGGGGAAGATAACTTGATTAGGTTTGATCTTGTGGACTAGTTTCTTCGATTAAGGTATGTGGGACTTGATTCAAGGATCCTCTTTCATCCTTGAAGATCCTAAGAACCCTAACCCTTTTAATTTTATTTTAAGTTTTCCAATTAGTTATGAGTTATTCCAATATTATTGTAGATTAGTGTTGGGACTTGAGTGTTGTAGATTTTAGGTTATTTAAACATGATTTTACACTTG
>JBCEWC010020313.1:0-10990 GCA_038996855.1 Solanum aculeatissimum
ATTGGAAAAGATAGGGGTATCACTCCATCATGTCCAACTCCGCTTCCCATGTAGCACTCTCCACTTGTTGGTTCCTCTAAAGCACCTTGACCGAAGCCACCTCCTTGTTGCGAAGCTGCTTCACTTGCCTATCCAAAATTTCAACCGATACCTCTTCATAAGTCAAATTCTCCTCAACTGTTTCACCTTCTAAGGGTGCAATTGTCTTAGGGTCACCAACCAATTTCCTCAACATCGAAACATGGAACACCGGCTGAATAGAGCTCATCTCCGGAGGAAAATCCAACCTATAAGGCATATTGCCAACCCATTCAACAACCTCGTATGGTCCAACGTACTGAGGGCTCAACTTGTTCTTTTTACCAAATCGCCTGATGCCTTTCATAGGAGATACCTTCACATAAACCCAATCACCTACATGGAATTTGAGATCCCTCTTCCTAACATCTGAATAGGACTTTTGGCGACTTTGAGCCATCCTCAATCTCTCCCTAATCAATTTTACCTTTTCTATGGCCTCAACCACCAAATTTGGGCCTAACAATGCCGCCTTACCTATCTTAAACCACCCCACAGGGGATTTACACCTTCTACCATACAAAGCTTCGAATGGGGCCATATCAATGCTAACATGAAAGTTATTATTATAGGAAAACTCAATAAGCGGTAGGTGATCATCCCAATTTCCTTTTAACTCCAACACACAAGCCCTTAACATATCCTCTAAGGTTTGAATTGTCCTCTCGATTGGTCCATCAGTTTGAGGATGGAAAGTCATGCGTAGTTTGACCTTAGAACCAAGTCCTTTTTTAAACGACCTCCAAAAGTGAGAAGTAAATTAAATACCACGATCTGATATAATAGACCTTGGTACACCATGCAATCTCACCAAATCTTGAATGTACAATTTAGCATAATCCTCGGCACTATAAGTAGTCTTGACCAGTAAGAAGTGAGCCGACTTAGTCATTCGATCAATAACAACCCATATTGAGTCAAATTGCTTACGAGTACGAGGCAACCCAACCATAAAATACATATTAACATCTTTCCATTTCCATGTAGGAATCTCGATGTCTTGGGCCAAGCCACCAGGCCTTTGATGTTCAACCTTCACTTGTTGACAATTTGGATATTCTGACACGAACTTGGCTATGTCTCTCTTCATGCCATGCCACCAATACAACTCCCTCAAATCACGGTGCATCTTAGTGGATTTCGGATGAATAGAATATTTGGAATTATGAGTTTCACTCATGATAGTCTCCTTTAGGTTGTCAACATCTGGAACACACAATCGATATTGGTACTGTAGCACACCATCTCCCCCTTGGGAGAAAACCTCCACCTTTCCTTCGGCAACTAATTTCTATAACTCCACCAAGGAAGGATCTAAGTCTTGTTTTGCCTTAATATCAATCACCACCAAAGACTCAGATCCGCCTTGAACAAAAATCCACCATTTTCTGAGTCGACTATCCTAACACCCAATCTAGCCAATCGGTACACATCCTTCGTTATCGTCTTCTTCCCTTCATCCACATGCGACACACTCCCCATAGATAGCCTACTAAGGGAATCCACCATAATATTTTCCTTGTTGGGATGATAAAGGACACTCATGTCATAATCCTTGAGAAGTTCCAACCATCTCCTTTGTCTCAAATTAAGATCCATTTTGGTGAACACATATTGCAAACTCTTGTGATCAGTAAAGACATCGACATGAACCCCATACAAGTAGTGTCTCCAAATCTTCAAAGCAAATACCACCACCGCTAATTCAAGATCATGGGTCGGATAATTTTTCTTATGCACCTTCAATTGTTGAGATGTGTAAGCTATCATCTTACCATGTTGCATAAGCACACAACCCAACCCAATTTGCAAAGCATCATAATAAACCATAAACCCATCTAACTCATTGGACAAGGTCAAAATAGGAGTCGATGTGAGTCGATCCTTCAAAGTCTAAAACCTCTTTTCACACTCACTTGACCACACAAACTTAGTCTTCTTCTGAGTCAACTTAGTCAACGGGGATGCAATGGAAGAAAATCCTTCAACAAACCTCCGATAATAACTTGCCAATCCAAGGAAACTTTGAATATCTGATGGAGTCAATAGTATAGGCCAATCTTTCACCACTCCGATTTTCTTAGGATCAACCTTAATACCATCACGGGACACCACGTGACCAAGGAATGGAACTTCTCCCAACCAAAATTCACATTTGCTAAATTTGGCAAACAATTGCTTTTCCCTCAAAGTTTGAAGCACTAATCTCAAGTGATCCCTATGCTCTCGTTCACTCCGAGAGTAATTTAGGATATCATCAATAAAGATCACTATAAAATTGTCAAGGAATGGCTTAAATACTCAATTCATGAGATCCATAAACACCGTCGGAGCATTGGTCAACCCAAACGGCATCACTACAAACTCAAAGTGACCATAACGAGTCTGAAAGGCCATTTTTGGGATATCACATCCCCTTACCTTCAATTGATGGTAACCTGAACGAAGGTCTATTTTAGAGAAATGAGTAGCCCCTTGGAGTTAATCAAACAAGTCATCAATACTGGGCAACGGGTACCTATTCTTGACGTTCACCTTATTCAATTGTTGATAATAAATACACATTCGAAGAGAACCATCTTTCTTCCTTACAAAAACATGAGAGCACCTTAAGGTGAAATACTCGATCTAATGTAACCTTTCTCCAACAAGTCCTTCAACTGATCCTTCAACACCTTTAGTTTGGCCGGAGCAATGCGATAAGGAGAAATGGAAATAAGTTGAGTATCCGAAAGGAGATCTATGCCAAAATCTACTTCTCTATCGGGAGGGATGTTGAGCAAGTATTCGGGAAACTCATTAACAGCCAGAATCGATTCAAGAGTAGGTGACTCACCCTTCACATCTCTAACCCATACAATATGGTAGATACACCCCTTACAAATCATTCTCCGAGTCTTGAGGTAGGAAATAAACTGACCTCTAACCACGGAATCACTACCCTTCCATTCTAACACCGGTTCATTAGAAACTTGAAATTTAACTTGTCTAGTTCTACAATCAATAGAGGCATATGAGGCATCCAACAAATACATCCCAAGGATAACATTGAAGTCATACATCTCAAGTTCTACAAGATCACCCGAGAACACTTTATGCAAAACAGAAATAGGACAACCCCAATACCCTTTTCGGGTAATAATAGATTCACCCACGGGAGTGTACACCGAATACGGTTCTCTTAGAGTTTCAGGAATCAAACCAAATTTAACATCCAACAAAGGAGTCACAAAAGATAAATTTGCACTGGGATCAAGTAAAGCATAAGCATCAAAATCAAAGACTTTTAACATACCAGTCATGACGTTCGGAGTCTCATCCACCTCCTGCCAGGCGTAGAGAGCATAAAACCTATTATTTCTGGGAGCACCATCAACTTGAGCCTTTGGCTGCCTCTGTCCCACCAGATCCACTTGATCCTTCTTGATATTCTTTGGATAGTCAGAGATTTTATGGTTCGTACTTCCGCACCCATAGCAAGCACCTGAAGCCCTCTTACAATTACCCATATGGTTCTTCCCGCACTTATCACAACGGGGAATTCGTGGACCACCCCCAATCTGTAACTTAGGAGGAGGCACCCTTGGGTTAGCAGACCTTGCATTTGAACCTTGGCTCTATTGGAAACGGCCAAATCCACCACCACTCTAAGAGTTGGAGAACCCACCATCATATCGAGCTCTCTTAGAATTGTTCTCCTTTCGCTCCTTGAGAATTTCACCCTCAATTTGTTTAGCATAGTTCATGATCCTGGAGATGTCCATATCCCGAATGAGCATGGAGGTATGACACTCTTTCACAACCAAATCAAAGGCACCAGAAATGAATTTGTGCATCCTTGCACGGGGATCCGCCACTAACATGGGAGCATACTTTGAGAGTTTAGTGAAGTTGAGAGAATAGTCCCTCACAGACATGCTACTTTGTCGGAGATTGATAAACTCAGTCATCTTGGCTTCCTGAAGTTCAAGAGGGAAGAAACGGTCTAGAAAAGCCATCTAGAACTCTTCCTAACCAACCTTGACATCTTCAGTCCTTTTCGTTAACAAATAGTTGTACCACACTTGAGCCACATCATTCAATTGATACGCAACTAACTCAGCCCTCTCCTTAGAACTGACACCCATAAAAGTCAACACCTTTGTGAGCTCATCAATGAACTCCTGGGCATCCTCATCAACCTTTGAACCAAAGAATTCCAGAGGGTTCATCCGGGTGAAGTCCCTCACCCTAGAGGATAGAGTACCACCATTCAAGGGATTAGTTGGTCAGGCTTGGTTTGCCACCACTTGGGCCAACATAGACACCACATTCCTAAACTCAACGTGAGTCACTGTCTCCTCCACAGGCTCACGAGGGGCTTGTTCCTCATGGACAAGACTATCTGGGAAGAGGAGCTCTTCTGGTAGGTATCTTCTGAAAGAGAAACAAGGACACCCTATTTCAAAAAATCTTTCATAATAACTAACAGCATGCCATAAGGGGACAATGAAGTGAGAAAATTCCTAAAATGTCATCATAGCCTCTCGAACATAGATATGGCGTGCCTCACACTCATGATTAAGACTCTAAGTGACGCGGCATGTTGGACTCCAAGAATCATTTACAAACCTAGGGCTTTGATACCATCTTTGTCACGACCCGAGAGTAGCGCCTAGTTTAAAACTTTTTGAGTCGTTACAGACACATATATATGTTTTTTAATCATAATGTATTTGTTGTTGGAATTAATTTGCACTTCAACTTTGATTTGGTTTAGTTGTTGAAATTATTTTGTACTTTAGCTTTAATTTAGTATAGTTATTAGAATTAACTTGAACTTTAGAATTTTTAAATTAAGTTGTTAGAAATTAATTCAAATTTGTATATATAAATTCTTAACTTCTAACTACTTAAACTTTAATTATACTTGAACATTAACTTTAGGATTATTTATTAAGTATTTATTAGAAATTGTTGATACTTTAAGAAATTTCTTAAGTTATACTTTAGGATTATTTCTAACTTAAGAATATAATTTAAAACTTCAAGTTTAGGATACTTAAGAACATATTTGAACTAATTAATTAAGGTTGTAAATTTTTTGTAGATGGATCACCATCTGTGGATGTATGATATGTATTATGAAAATGGTGGTGGATTGAAATCTATTCATTTTGCCAGTGTTAGAAGTTTCATTGATCATGCAATGACACTTGATCCTTTTAAGAGAAATCAATTGGTTAGGTGTCCTTGCATTGCATGTAAGTGCATGAAATATTTTAGTCTAGATGAAGTTATGGTGCATTTGTATCGCAATGGATTTAAGCCTAGATATTTTGTATAGGTAGACCATGGAGAAATAGATGAACTGAATGGTGTATTTTATAATTTGATGTCAGTGGATGAATATAATATTCTTGTACTCCATGGTCAAATTAGATTTGAACATGATAGGAGTCAACATGAAACGTTTGAGCATGATAAGGTTCCTGAAATGATTAATGATACTTTTGGAGTTCAAGGAGGGTTGGAACTTGAATGATCTTTTAATGAAGCTCCTAATGAAGAAGCAAGATGCTTCTACGAAGAATTATAAAAAGATAGCCGAGCATTATGTGAAGGGAGTCTGCATGCTGCTTTGTCTGTTGTTGTTAGATTAATGAATATTTAATCGAATTGGAATGTTCCTAATGAGGCTATGGACTCAATGGTTGATCTTTTGGGTGAGTTGGTTAATCCTGAGTTTAACATACCCAAGAACTTCTACCAGGAAAAGAAACTAGTTTCCAAATTAGGATTGTCACATGGTAGATTTCATTGTTGTGCTAATGGTTGCATGTTATACTACAACACTGATAGTGAGTTGGAAAATTATAAGTTTTGTGGTCATGCTCGTTATAAGAGGAATCTGGCTGGAAAGATGGTTCCAATTAAAGCGATGCATTATTTACCTCTTATTCCTAGATTGAAGAGGTTGTATCCATCGATGAGGTCTGCCCCACATATGATATGGTATCATGAATATAGAAGGTCGTCGGATGTGTTGTCTCATTCATTTGACGGAGAAGCATGAAAGCATTTTGATAATGTATACCTGATTTTTCTAGAGAGCGTAGAAATGTCAGATTGGGTCTGTGTGCAGATGGTTTCACACCATTCTCAAATTTTTCCACGCCTTATTCTAGTTGGCCCGTATTTCTTACTCCATATAATCTTTCTCCCGAAATGTGCATGACAAGTCCATTTATATTTTTAAGTTGTGTTATTCCGGGTCCCCGTAATCTAAAAAGTTTTATTGATATCTATCTACAACCACTTATAGATGAGCTTAAGCAGCTATGGTTTGAAGGTGTATTGACTTACGATATATCAACTACATAAAATTTTGTTATGCGTGCTTTCTTAATGTAGACTATTAATGAAAATTTTGTTAACACTGTTTACTTTTTTCAAGATTTTATGTACTTGGAAATCGAAGTACAACATGGTTATTACGATCACATTTGAGAGAAAGGCGAGCTCCCAACTGTCTAGCTGGCTAAAGAAAGCAAGGGATGATGGAAAAGTCAATTCTTGGATGCTTCCGAATGTATATCAAGATTTGGTCCGGTATTAAAATATCGATAAATTCAAGGTTATGTCTGATCAAGCTAAAAAGGCAAGAGAAAGCCTAAAGGGTGGGTCATTGCACAGCGGAGGTGCAAAGAGTATTGGTACCATTACGAGAGAGCTGGTATGATTTTTAAAATTTTTCATTTAAACTAATATTATTCTTAAATAAAGTATTTAATTTATGCAGTGTAATTTTATTAATTATATTTTAATTTATAGGAAAAAGAATTAAGGTGGCCTCCCTTACGTGATG
This sequence comes from Solanum aculeatissimum, assembly GCA_038996855.1. NCBI lineage: Eukaryota > Viridiplantae > Streptophyta > Magnoliopsida > Solanales > Solanaceae > Solanum > Solanum aculeatissimum. The sequence goes on from JBCEWC010020313.1 coordinate 6,926, forward strand.
AAGTTTTTAGGAATTATTATACGAAGAAAAAGAAGAATGAGTCAGATCTGGATCAGTGGGTGGAGGAAAGGGCCGAACAAGCCTATGTAAGTTATTTAACATAACTTTAATATATATATATATATATAGTATAATTTATTTTTATTCTAACTTTTACTTTTAATATACATATTGAGTCTAATTATTATTTTTAATATGCAGCGTGAGTATGAGCGATAAATACATGAACTTGGAGACTTGGTCGAGCTAACCCCTGAGTTGTCCAATCAAATTTGGATGGAAAAGATCGCAGGTGGGAGCCATAAGGGTCGAGTTTATGGAATGGGCTCCCGGAATAACTTACGATGACTTCAATCCGGTTTACATGGTATTGGATCATCACGTCAAGCTGAGATCATTGGCAACGTTCAGTTAGCTATCAATCTCAATAAATTGCACAACTTACACATGCATTAGCAGATCTGAAGCACAATTTACATGTGCAAAGGCAAATTCTGAAGTACGAAGGACTGAACATGAAAACAAAATGACTCAGCACTACAAACAACTCAGGGAACAAGTGCTTAACCTATCCCATCAGCCTACACCATCTCTTGATAAATCTGACGAGAGTTCTGATAATATTTGTAGAAAATAGTCCCTAGTTACCTTCTATTTAAGTTTTGGACGATTTAGAATATTTGTTAAACTTTGAAACAATTTAAAACTTTATAAATTATGATTTTTTTTGTTTTTAATGTTTAATTGTGCTTATTATTACATATTTTGTAGGTTTTAGTTGTTGTCGATTGTCTTTTATTGAATTGTATTAAATGTAATTTTAATGCAGGTGGGAATCAAAAAAGTTGCAGAAAAAGGAACGGATAGAGTCGATTAGTCAGTCATTTTTTAAAAAAAAAAATTAAAATTTTCTTATTTATAAAAATTTGTGACGCTGTCTGTCGCAAATATTAAATAATTAAAAAAATATGACATTGTCCGTCACTTTCTAATTTTTTTTAATATTGCGACGCCGTCTGTCACTTTTTTGCGATGTTGTCCATCACTTTTGGATAAATGACAGAAGTGACTGCGCCATTTTTTCATCGCTTTTGGCGAAAAAAGCGACGCCGTTTGTCACTTTTTGCTGTCATTTTTTGATAATTTTTTAGTAGTGTCAAAGGATTGAGGCTAATTTCTTGTAAAGTTGATTGGAAAACTTCATAGCAGGTATGTAAGGCTAAACTAAAGCATGAAATTATTCTTCCATGTTCCCCTTGATTGAGATGGATTGATAGATGAGAGTATTGAGTTTTATTGCATATTTTCTTGAATGTTTTCTTGCAAAATTATACATATCCTATGTATTTTTGTATGTTGATTATCATCACAAACTTGATTTACTGAATAAATATTTTTACATGTGTGATTGTGATTGTAATGTGAGCATGATGATAGGTTGATAGAACTTGATGATCCCAAGAGTCTCCATAATTGAACTCTAAAAATTGGTCTAATTAATGGGCCTCTTAATGATTAATCTGATCTCTTTTGAAAGATATGATTAAGAACTAATTTGATTTGATGGTTGATAAGTCGAAAGGCTCGATTTTGATAGAATTGATGGATTGATATGAGATCTTATGAGACTCATTGATCGGATTGACTAAGTTTGATTGTTTATGAGCATTGAGTCTTGGAAGGAGTATCATGCATCGAATTGAGCGAGAGTAAATCCAACTCAACTCATTAACAACGTCGCCAAGTGTAGGTGAGTATAAGACCACTAAGTTGGATGTTTCCTCTTGATTGATAAGTCCCTGAAATAATAGAGGACTTATTTCCAATCCATAATAGATCAATTTGTCTCTACCCTGGCAAGGTATGGACGGTTATGGAAACATCAACAAAATTATTGTACAATCACTGGCTCATAAGTGGTTGTTGTCGGATAAGAGAAACTCCCAGATAAGTTCTATACTGATAGTACTCTGAGTCGATTTGATTGGATTGGATTGGATTGGAGTTGATCGGATGGGTATTGATGGGTCATTGTCTACTCTTTATTCTTGCTTTAGATAGACATTTGACATTTTGATTATGTTTTTATCTCTTGATTTGAGTTATCTGAGTTGGTAGCATTCTACCTTGATGCATGTTTCATTCAACCATTTTACATACTCGTACATTCCACATACTGATGTCCATTTGAGCTACATCGTTTCATGATGCAGAGACATGTACTAGAGATCATCACCATGCACTTCGTTGAGGATATACTGCAGTCAGCTGAGTTGGTGAGTCTTCCCCTACTCCTAAAGGATTTTCATTTCTATTTTCATCTAGCTTTTAGAGATAGATTTTAGACTTGCTTCATTTTGATTTGAGGTAGCCATGGGTCAGTCATGGGCACCGATTTAACAGTTGATAGAGGTTTCATAGACTAGAGTTGATTTGTTGGTTGGATATTATTTTGAGCTAGTTTCCTTCATACTAGCCTCATTTATTTGATATGCTTATATAAAACTTAGATTTCCACTTTTTATTACCATAGTCTTCCGTTGATTGGTTAAATATGTTGATTGAATGAATGTGATGAGGCCGAGTGGTTCACTTGGTGACTAGCAATACTATTTCAGTGTCGGCCACGTGCAGGGTATCCTCCCGGGGCATGAAAATATAATTAAATAAATATAATATACAATATAAAAATATATTAATTAATTAATTTTTAAATTGGGGGTATTATAGTAATTTAATATTCAAGTTTGGGAGTTCGTACTTTTAAGATAGTATAGACCCTTTGAAAAAGTTACAATCCTTCGAAAAAGTCACAATCCTTTGAAAAAGTCATAACCCTTCGAAAAAGTCACAACTCTTCAAAAAAGTCAACTCCTTAAAAAAGTCATAACCTTTCCAAAAAGTCAAAATCCTTCGATGTGAAAAATTATTCGTTTTCCTTATAATATAATATGATACAATAAATATAATATAAAATATAAAAATATACTTAATTGATATTTAAGTTCGGAGTATTATAGTAATTTAAAATTTAAGTTAGGGAGTTCAAGCACTATTGAAAAATCAATTATATCGAGAAATAATGTTATAATTCAAAAGTATAAGTGAAGATAACCAGGACTTTAGCAATATTACATTAATAAAAGTTCTGATAAATGTATAATGCTAAATTTTTTATCTAGAAATAACTTAATAACTTTAGAGTATTTCATTAATTTTAATATTAAGATATAAAAACTAAATTAGATTACTTATGATTGTGTGAAGCACGGGCTAGTTGCGTAGTTATTAGGATAAAATTAAATATAAGCTTATTTATTTAAAAAGTTTTAAAATATCTATTTAATCAAATACTTATCCAAAAGAGATTATAGGTCGGTCAAAATTGGGTGTCAACGGGGTTAACCAATAATCCAATAGTAAATTAAATAATTATATTTGTACAATTTGATATATAAAGTTTTTCACAATTTCATACTTTTGTTTTTTACTCTCTCAAACTCTCAATTATTCTACAATGTGACAGTGCTTTCTTTTGAGCAAAATGTAATCTTTCAACTTATATGTATGGTTCATTTGAATTGTCACATTATTTCTAACTAATTTTTAATTAAAAAATATTGTGTCAAAGCTTAACGGTTTGTCACACCCCGGGAGGGTACCCTAGACGTGGCCGGCACTCAGACACTATTGTTAGTCTCCAAGCGAACCACTTGTCCTCATCATATCCATTCAAGCAATAAATAACACATCAGCGGAAGAACTAAAGAAAATAGAAAGTGGACAACCTCAATATACGAAGAATCAAATCAAGTAAATGGTTAGTATGAAAAGAACTAGCTCAAATCAATATCCAATCAACAAATCGACTCTAGTCTATAAAGTCTCTATACACTAGTTGAAACGACCCAAAAAGTTCCTAAAAATGTGCTTCGAAAGTTACCGGAAACTTGTTTTAGCTATATCTAAAAATCTGTTTCGTTTTTTGAAAATCTTACTTCATATTCTTGTTTAGGGGGTCAAATGGAGTGGGAAATGGGTCTCACCCGAATTTTAGAGCGACCG
>JBCEWC010020314.1:0-10989 GCA_038996855.1 Solanum aculeatissimum
TAAATATTATATTGCTATGACATTCATAACATATAAGATTTCATAAAATTAAATCAAATTACACCAAGACACCCCTCACCCCCTTCCTTTTTTTACAATTCAAAAAAAATAAATTCCTTTAACGACACATATTCGAGTCAACAAGTAAGGAAGTAAGGGTTGATTTTATCTCTACGGAACATTCTTTTTAAAGTGCGTACAAGATTTAATAGTAAGGACGCTACATTGAATGTATATTATATTTATAATATATGTATATTTAGTATAAAATACATATTATTAATACTCTATATACATTGATATTTTGTAAATTAGATGGCCCAAGAGTATATTTATATTTTATAAAATTATATGGCTCAAGACATTAAATTGTAATTATTTCATAAATTGGTTTCCCTTAGACAAGCTAAGCAAATCAATAGTATGCTATGTTGATTTGAATTATTCTCATTGATGAAAATAATTCAAGTCAAGAGAAAGATTTATTAATTATGTCTTGAGTTTTTTTTTTATACAAAATTAAAAAATCATAATCCCTATAGATTTATTATGGGGTCAGTCCATGGATTTTCCTTCCTTTTCTTTTGCCGCATTTTGCTCAAAGGGTTGAAGGGAGATAGTGCATCAAACTATTCGCAAGGGCCAACTTGATCTTCTTCCCCAGAGATCTCAGATGAGGGAACCCCGGGAGAGCCGCCGACTCCAACTACCGTTCATGTACGATCCATACTAGATCTGACCAACTACCCATCCTACCTCTTCTACGTTCTTGATAACCCATCTTTGTCTCAGCAAAGTCTTTCAGTGGCACGTTTCGGTCCTCTTCCCCATTTCTTAGATAAAGTGAGTCACCGGTTCAGGTACAAGATACTATCATTACCGCCTGGACAATTAGACTTCCAATCCATAATCGTTATAGGATTAAAAAAATCTTTGTTATAAGTTTGAGAATATTAATTAGGATCTATATATAATTAGAGATTCATAGCATTGTGTTTCTTTCTTTTTTCATCGTGAAAAACTCTTCCTGCTTCTACCTGAGGGGTTAAGTCTTAGTCAAACCTCATTAAATTCCTCTGTATTCACAAATCGTATTCTACAAATAATCGAGCAAATATCAAATGATATAGAGGTTTTTTAGTTTTTAAGCATAATTGATCTATAATCTCAAACTTAAAAAAAGTTTACAATAACAGAAAATGAGATAATTAAAATTGTAACGCTTTATCGATCCAATATAAAAGTTTCTTCTTTCGTCCTCTAGTATTCTTTTAATTAAAAGAAGGAATGTCTCCAACTACAATGTTGCGCCACAAAATATGTCATTATTTTTTAAGGAGGGATGGGGTGCACAAGCATACTATAAATAACTTCTTTTATATAAGGATATTTTCATGTAATTAACAACGAAATGTAATACATCCCTTGCTATTTTTCTCTTTCCAACTAAGGATAGAGAAATTCGAAGTCATTAGGTGAAGGATTAGGACCACGAGCGAAGAAAATACCAGAATCCTTCATCATCCATGTACAATAGAGATTCTTGAAAAGCTTATGAGTAAAGCAAAAGCTCTTTCTTTGTCTAAAGGCAATAAAATGATTATACTTGTTACCCCATAAGACACTACAATGAAAAAGAGTATTTCCAAAGATATTCATATGAAATGAGAAATAAAATTGGTGACCTGGTTTAAGTATACGAACTCCAAGATTATTATCTTTAGATTGACAATGAACATGAAGTAAATATGTATTTACAGGGAGGCCATTTCTAAAAGTAAGGGTAACTTTTGGATTTAAAACAAAAGCATTTGTTATTTGTAAAATATTGATGAGTGATAGAATAAGTACTAAAAATTGAACTTTGGTGTAAGGATAATAAACCATTTTGAGAAATTTATAATATTTCATGAGAGAGCAAATTTCTCAATTTATAAGATGATAGAATGGTTTTACATTGAAGTCAATTTACTTTGTCATTAACTTAATTTGGATCCTTTTGAAAATTGAGTTAATTTGCTTCTTTCCAATCATAAAGAAAATTAAAAGAAGGGTAATCTAATGCTACTTTAATTTGACTAGTAAATGACTTGAATTTTATTTTGTAAGTCAAGAAGGGATTTATTTTGGCCATTAATCGTAGAGATTCTAAATTTTTTGACTAAAATTATCTTTGGACTGTGATCCAAACTTATGATACATTCTTATAATAATATAATGAATAAAAAACATGAGTAGGGAGTTAAAAGTGTCATTTTTTTAAACTTTCAAATTAGAAAACCTTTCTTGTCAAGCCTATAGCTCCTTAAATTTGAACTATTTTTAGGCTCTTAATTCACAACTAGGTAAGAGCTTTGGTCTAGCGGTAAGAGCGGAACTTGTAATGTGCATGTTAGGGGTACATCATAGGCACGTACTTTGTCATAGACAAAATCGTAGTAAATAAATAGAGAAGGGTAGAGTAATGGACCTTTATTATTCATCGATGACTTTCGAATCATATGTCACTATCCTCAGGAATTTCTTGATTATTCAAAAACACAAATCAATAGTAGGCAGGGGCTGTTGGATATGAGAAAAGAATCAAATGTTTCATAAAAAAAAAATGAAAGTATGATATTAAAGTCATGAGCTACTAATTTATCCAAGACATTGTATTAAAATGAGTTGTTGATATGAAGAAAATGTCCACACATGATAAGATATCTAGGGAGACGTTCTTATTAATGAAAAAAATTCAAGTCAAGGAGAAAATTTATTGATTATGTCTTGAATGTTTTTCTTCTATATTCAGAAAATTCATAATCCTTATAGATTTAGAAAAATTGTAACGCTTTCTTGATTTGATATAATTTTTTTTTCTTTCATCCTCTAGTCTTCTTTTAATTAAAAGAAGGAACGTCTCCAACTACAATGTTGCGCCACGAAATATGTCATTATTTTTTAAGGAGGGATGGGGTGCACAAGCGTACTATAAATAACTTCTTTTATATAAAGATATTTTCATGTAATTGACAAAGAAATGTAATACATCCCTTGCTATGTTTCTTTTTCCAACCAAGGACAGACAAATGCAAAGTCATTAGGTGAAGGATTAGGACCACGAGCGATGAAAATACCAGAATCCTTCATCAACCATGTACAATAGAGATTCTTGAAAGGCTTATGCATGAAGCAATAGCTATTTTTTTGTCTAAAGGCAATAAAATGATTATACTTGTTACCCCATAAGACACTACAATGAAAAAGAGTTTTTCCAAAGATATTCTTATGAAATGAGAAATCAAATTGCTCACCTGGTTTAAGTTCACGAATTCCAAGATCATTATCTTTAGATTGACAATGAACTTGGAGTAAAGATGTATTTTCAAGGAGACCACTTCTAAAAGTAAGGGTAACTGTTGGATTTAAAACAAAGGCATTTGTTATTTGTAAAATGTTGATGAGTGATAAAATAAGTACTAAAAATTGAACTTTGATATAGGGATAATAAGCCATTTTGAGAAATTTATAATTTCATGATAGAGCAAATTTCTCAATTTATAAGATGATAAAATGGTTTTACATTAAAGTCAATTTACTTTGTCATTAAGTTAATTTGGATCCTTTTGAAAATTGAGGTAGAGTAATTTCATGCTACTTTGACTAGTAAATGACTTGAATCTTATTTTGTAAGTCAAGAGGGATTTATTTTGTTCATTAATCGTACAGATTCTAGAGTTTTTGACTAAAATTATCTTTGAACTGTGGTCCAAATTTATAATACATTCTTATAATAATATAATAAATTAAAAACAACATGAGTAGGGAGTTAAAAGGGTCATTTTTTTTAACTTCAAATTGGAAAACATTTCTTGTCAAGTCTATAGCTCCTTAAGTTTGAACTATTTTTGGGCTATTAATTCACAACTATGTAAGATCGAGCCTTTAGAGCTTTGGTCTAGTTGTAAGAACGGAGCTTGTAATGTGTTTGTTAGACACAAAAACCTAATAAATAAATAGAGAAGACACAAAATATCTAAATTTGGTGACTTATTTTTTCTTCTAAAACCGCACAATTTTTAAAAAAAAGATAAACTTAATTTGTTGTTATTTAAATATAATACTAAAAAAAGTTTATAATAAAAATTGTGATAATTAAAATCCTCTAGTCTTCATTTAATATGAAACCCCAACTATAATGTTGCGCCATGAAATGTGTCTTTTTTTTTTAAGAAGGGAAGACGTACACAAGTATAGTATAAATAACTTCTTATATATAAAGACATTTTCATGTAATTAACAAAGAAATATTCCCCCGTCCCATATATTTTTTTTACGACCAAGGATAGAGAAATTTAAAGTCACTCGGTGAAGGATTAGGACCAAAAGCCAAGTAAATTCCAGAATCCTTCATCAACCATGTACAATAGACATTCTTGAAAAGCTTACGATTTCCACAAAAGCCTTTACTTGGTTTAAAGACGTCAAAATTACTATGCTTTGAACCCCATAGCATACTACAATGAAAAAGAGTACTTCCAAAGAAATTCATACGGAATGAGAAATCAAATTGATCACCTGGTTTAAGAGTACGAACTCCAAGATCATCATCTTTAGATTGATAATGGACTTGAAGTAAAGGTGTATTTTTAGGAAGGCCGCTTATAAAAGTAAGGGTAACTTTTGGATGTAAACTAATAGTATTTGTTGTTTGTATAATATTGATCAGCGATAGAATAAGTAGAGAGAATTGAACTTTGGTGTAAGGATAATAATTCATTTTGAGAAATTTATGATATTTTATGAGAGAATATATTTCTCAATTTATAAGATGATAGAATGGTTTTACATTGAAGTTGATTTTTTTTTTTGGCATTAAATTAATTTAGACCTTTTGAGAATTGAGTTAATTTGCTTCCTTCCAATCATAAAGAAAATTAAAAGAAGGATAATCTTATGCTACTTTGACACATAAAAGACTTAGAATTTTATTTTGTAATTCAAGAAGGGATTTATTTTGGCAATTAATGATTTTAGAGTTTTTTTTTTACTAAAATTATCTTTAAACTATAGTTCAAACTTATGATACATTCTTGTATAATGAACAGAAAGTATGAGTCTGAAGTCAAAAGGATCATTTTTTTAAACTTTCGAGTTGGAAAGCAATGATTAGACACAACATATCCCAGGATAAATTGTTCTGGTGTAAACTATTAAATCATGTATATGAGATAATTTATTTCATCAATAAAGTATAAATGCTGAGATAAATAATTAAGGATTGCCTAATACATAGATTTTCCTCAAAATCCTAGTAGAAAGTGACCATGTGTGCATCTCTTGACTATATCAAAAAACAATTTTAAAAAAAAAGGATTGGACACAAGTATAACATAAATTAAGTATACATTACTTATAATTTAACATAGAAATGTCATAAATACATAATGTTTATAACCATGGATAGACAAATCTGAAATCACTAGGTGAAGGATTTGGATGTTTAGTACGAGCAAAATATATACCAGAATCCTTCATTAACCAAGTACAAAATATATTTTTCATAATAAGCTTAAATCTACAAGGGCTTCTTTGTTTAAAGAAAACATCAAACATATTATGCTTTGAACCCCATATGAAATCACAATAAAAGTGAGTAGTGCCCCAAAAATTCAGATGGAACGAGAAAGTAAATTTACCATCCACATAAAGTGTGCGATCTCCAAGATCATCATCTCCAGATCGACAATGAACGTTAATTGGAAAAGTATTATTAGGGACTCCATTGATGAAAATTTCAGTAATTACGGGATTGAATTTCGAAGCATATGTCATCATCATAGTGTTGATGACAAATGAAATTATTAATGAAAATTGAACTTTGGTGTAAGGGTAATAAGCCATTTTGAAAGTAAAAATAAAAGTTGATTTCCTCAACTTATAAAGATGATATACATATTTGGAATTGAAGTAAGAATTTAATTTGGATGAGTAATCTAATGTTAAACTAACAAGATTAATAAATTAACATGACTTTGTTATTAAATAAAGTAGACTACTTTCTTGATCTTTTTGGATTGATATCATGATCAATCAATTTTTGTTTCGGAAAAGGGTTTAAAGTACCCTGAACTATTGAAAATGGTACAAAAATATCCCTCATTCACCTATTGAGCCTAAAATGTCCGTGTCATCCACCTTTAGGTCCAAAAATGTTCTTCATTCATATTTTTGACTCACTTATAGTCTTGAAACTAACAACTCTCTCTTTTTTAAAATCATTTTTTATGTTTTATTTTCTCATGGAATAAAGTAAACCCAATATCTACTAGATTTCTTTATTTTTTTAGTACAAACATTAATCGACTTTTCTTAAGTATCACAAAAATGTCATTAAACTATTATCTTTGTAGCAAATTAAATCATATAATTTTTTCTATGAATCACAAGAAGTCACTAAACAAATATTTTTGAAACAAAGAGGTGAGTCAACTTTTCATGAGTATCATATATAGTATCTTTTTTTAAAAAAAAAAAAAATTGTAATGACCTTAACAATTATTTTGAAAATTCCTGCGAAAATGATTGTTTTATCCCTCCCATTAGTTTTTCCTGGTATGATTTAAGCAACTTGCATGGTCAATTTTGATTCATAGCCAAGAAGTTGAGGAGTTTGTGAGTTTTTGAGTTTTTAAGGCTTAAGTTATTCTAAAAGTGAATTTTAATTCCATTTAGAATTTTGGATCTCGAAATGAAATCCCGTCAATTTCATCAGTTTCGAAACGTGAAAATTAATTTAGGAGAAGTGTCAGAATCAGATTCAGAGTCCATATGTGAAAATGAGGTCTTAAGTTGGAAAATTTGGTAAGGGATGAGTTAAGTTTGACTTTGGTGAACATTTTGAGTTTCGGTATCCGAATCAATTTTCTAATGGTTCCAATGGTCTGGGGAGGTGATTTTATTACTAAAAATTGCTTTGCCTTAATTTTTGAGTGTTCCAGTGTCGTTTCAAGTGGCCCAAGTTAGATTTAAGGCGCCTAATCGAGTTTCGGATGAAGGAGACTTCAAATTCAATTTTCGACGATTCCATTGAGTTCGAAAGTCAAATTAGTAAGGAATCATGCATGGTTTATGTGTATGGGGTTCCGAATGGATCTCAAGATTTGAATCTGAGTCTTGAAATTGCTTCGAAATGTTTTGATGTGTTCTTGTGTGCAGACCTCGCTATAGTAGGGCCTGACCAGTAAAGCAACCTCGTTATAGCGATGCCCGTTTATTTTGTGGGTGTCGCTATAGCGATATCAAAAAAGGGGTTTGCAGACCCCTAATTTTCATTCTTGAACATTTTCATCAGTTTTTAGACCTTGGAGCTTTTTGGACGATTTTCAACAAAGATTTTCAAGGAACAACGTTTGGTAAGTGATTTTATACCAAAAACTTATAATTTTCATATATTATTTTGTGATTCAACTCAATTTTTTTTATTTTGAAACCAAATTTGGGGGATTTTTCATGAAACTTATATACCCAATATCTCTCTTGTATTTCGTCGATGTGAGACTTTTCATCTCAAGATAGGTTGTTACATACAACCACGCTATGGACGCAACATCCTCGCCGAGGTTTGCCCCACCGCATGAGATTCGCCTAGACTTAGTACTGAGGTTTGCCCCACCTCATCCGGATTCACCTAAACTCAATTGAACTTTGGCCCACATCAACAAGGCTGACACATGAGTGATTCTGATACCATCTGTAATGGCCCAGCCAACTAATGATATTGTCCACTTTGGGCCTAGGCCCGCACGATTTTAAAACATGTCATTAGTAGGTAAGATCTATTTACTTATATACCCAACATTTCTCCTGTGTTTTGCCAATGTGAGACTTCTAATCTCAAGATGCATTGTTACTCATTAATCTTTCTAAGAACCAGATAATATTTGCAATAAAAGGCAAAAAATACCAACTCATCAATCTCAAACTTACACATATTTTTGCCTCATACCAATTACTTATTCGTTTTATAAAAGTCGCATTATATGTTATCAAGTTTTTGTCTCAAATTAAAAAAATGCATCACATCAATTGAAACAAAATCAATATAGTTATTACTTATAATTTAACACAGAAATGTCATAAATACATAATGTTTACAACCATGGATAGACAAATCTGAAATCACTAGGTGAAGGATTTGGATTTCTAGTACGAGCAAAATATATACCGGAATCCTTCATTAACCAAGTACAAAATATATCTTTCTTAATAAACCTAAATCTACAAGGACTTTTATTTTTATTAAAAACATCAAAAATATTATGCTTTGGACCCCATATGCAATCACAATAAAAGTGAGTAGTGCCCCAAAAATTCTGATGGACTGAGAAAGTAAAATTGTCGTCCACATAAAGTGTGTGATCTCCAAGATCATCATCTCCAGATCGACAATCAACGTTGATCAGAGAAGTATAATTAGAGACTCCATTGATGAAAATTTCAGTAATTCTTGGATTGAGTTTCGAAGCATATGTCATCATCATAGTGTTGATGACAAATGAAATAATTAATGAAAATTGAACTTTGGTGTAAGGGTAATAAGTCATTTTGAAAGTAAAAATAAAAGTTGATTTCCTCAATTTATAAAAATGATATACATATTTAGCATTGAAGTAAGAATTTAATTTGGATGAGTAATCTAATGTTAAACTAGCAAGATTAATAAATTAATATGACTTTGTTATTAAATAAAGTAGACTACTTTCTTGACCTTTTTGGATTGATATCATGATCAGTCAACTTTTGTTTTATTGCATCAAAATTATCATATTATTTTTTTTAACACAAATATTAATTGACTTTGCTTAAGTATCATAAACATGTCATTAAACTATTATTTTTGTAGCAAAATAAATCATTTAATTTTTTCTATGAATCACAACAACTCACTAAACAAATATTTTTTAAACAAAAAGTCAGTCATCTTTATTCTCTCCGTTTCAATTTATACGTCAGTTTTTAAATTTTGAAATGAGTTTTCCTTTAATTATAATTTTTGCGTATCTTTTAAATATTTTAAAATTTTAATTATTATTATTATTTATAATACTTCCTCACAAAATTTCTAAAAAAATAAATTTTATTTTTAAAAACTTAAAGATTAATGTCTAAATTAACAATGAATTTAAGAAAATTGACACTCCTAAATAGGAATATGCAATATAAATTAGGACATAAGAATTAATCAATTTTGCTTAAGTATCACAAAAAGAGTCATTATATTATTTTTATAGAAAAAAAAAGGATAATTACACTGTAGTGCAACTCATAAAATTACACTCTAGATTTTGAATTTTGAAAGTCAAATGAATTTTTTTATCATAATTATTTCATATGCTTAATAAATATTTTAATTTTTAATTATCATAATTTATAATATTTCTCTAGGAGCTTCTAAATATGAAAATTTTTATTTTAGTAAACTTGGATTTATGTCTAAATTAACATGTTAAAACTAAGGAATTTTGACTCTATTGAAGTATAAATTGTTCCATATAAACTAAAATATAGGAGTACTACATTAGATGTCAAAACATATATTGAATATTTTCAATGAAAAATTTTGTGAGCATGTATAACAAAAATTACTTTTAATATTATAGAGACATTGGAATTTAATATTATAAATTTGAAGGATTTTCCCATAAATATAGAATAATTAATTCTTCATCAACCAAGTATAGGCAAATTTGAAGTCACTAGGTTTAGGATTAGGATTATTAGTACGAACAAGATATATAGCGTAATCCTGAATCAACCAAGTACAATAAAGATTTGTTGCCTATAGACTAGTAAATTTACAAGGGCTCTTATGTTTATAATAAACATCAAAAGTAGTATAATTTTGACCCCAGTCAAAGTTGCAATAAAAATGAGTAGTTCCCCAAAAATTTCGATGGAATGAGAAATCAAATTTGTCGTCTGGTTTGAGCATACGAACTCCAAGATCGTTATCTCTAGATTGACAATGAATATAAAGCGGAGGAGTTGGGTGAGTAAGGGCACTGATAATAGTTTCAGTAATTGTCGGATTCAAACCTGAAACATTTGCCATCATCAAAATGTTGATGACAAATAAAATAAATGATGAAAGTAAAACTTTGGTGTAAGGATAATAAGCCATTTTAAGAGTAAAAATGAAATTAGTTTCCTCACTTTATATAGATGATATACAAATTTGGCATTGAATTATGAGTTTAATTTTTTAAAGAAAAATAATGAATTTAATGCTAAATAACAAGATTAAATTACTTTTGTTTTGTCACTCTCCGTTTAAAAAAAAATAACTTAGTTTGATTTGACACACGAAGTTTAAGAAAATAAAGAAGATTTTTTAATTTTGTGATTGTAAATTAAAATTATGTTAAATGTACCAAAATGTTATTTAATCTTGTGGCCTTAAACATGACACGTGAAAAAATGAAATTAAAATGTTGCCAAAAAGAAAAAATATTATTTTTTTTAAAAACAAATTAAAATAAAAAGTAAGTCATAATTCTTTATTAAACGGATGAAACGACCTTTTTGGTTTGACTTCATGGTCACTAAAATTTTGTTTTATTGCATCAAAATCATTAAATTATCTTTTTTAACACAGAAATAATCATTATTTCTCAAGTATCACAAAAATAATTTTTTGTATTCTAAATAAATGAATTTAGATTTTTAATTAAATTCATATTTTATTAGACTTAAATAATTAACTCAATTATATTAATCCTCAATATTTATTTGGACTAATATATTTTGAATTTAATATAATTTGGATCATTTTATAAAATTTATATTTTACTCCCTCCGGTCCTTTTGTATGTCGTTCTTACTGTTGTTTTATTGAAAAAAATGACTTGTTCTTCGAAAATTCAATTGGTTATTCAATTAATTTGAATAAAATCGAATTCTCAAAATTTACAGAGTCGCCACTTAATTTTTAAAGTTTAAAATTAA
>JBCEWC010020315.1:0-10989 GCA_038996855.1 Solanum aculeatissimum
ATAAAATAAATCAATGTTATTTACGATAAAATTAATGACTTATAAAATTTACTCATTCAAACATTAATAAAATAAAACATAAATACCAAAGTGAGTAAATAAGAATAATAATAATTTTGTAATTTACGAGTGCCAAAAATATACAATTTTATCGGATAAAAAATAAATATAAATTTATGCATATGATAAAAAAATATAATTTTTTTTAAAATACTCAATTAATTAAAAAAAGGGTTAAGGTCGGTCAAAATTAGGTGTCAACACACCATTAATCTATATCTTTGTAATTAGCAGTAAAATTCCTGAATTTTCAATTATTTTTTCCTTTAATATTTTTTAAAATTTTATATTTACTCAACTTCATGAGTATAGTTAAATTTTACTTTTACGAATGTTAATTGATTTCCTGTTTGAAATTGTTGGAGTTATCTCTCTTTCGGAAGAAAATATAGTGCCGGGAAGCATTGTCAAGCACAAGAAATAGGGGCAATTTAAAGCCTCACTTTAATTACAATTTTAGTTTTATTTTTTGTTTGGACATTCCTGAATTTTCTTTTCTAAAGCTCTTTTTTCTTCTAAATTTAGCAAAATCGGAGTGATCTTAAAAAATAATGTAATACTATTTATCATAATCAATTGTGGAACCTAAGGGCCTTACAAGAAGTTTGAAGTAATGTGATTTTGAGGAATATTTCTACCTATATATAAATCTCTTTGATTTATATTCTATTTAATATATTTTTATGATTGTTATCTATTTATATGCATTTGTTGTAATGATTGACCTCATCTTAATTGTGCATTAAATGGATTTTGATTATTATTCATGGTCATCAAGTACAAGATACTAAAATATATCTCTACATTTATATATTCTATTCAGTTGTGGACAACGATGAAATTGAAATAGCATCACATATTAGACCAATCATTTGTCAAGAGTTGATATATTCAGATATGCATTATTGAGTTTTAAAGAAAGGGTAGTGTCTACATTCAGTTATATCCCCTATAAAATAATTTTGTTTTATATCACTTTCCCTCCTCATTATAAATTCGCAGAGTAATTTCATTTAGATTAAACAAAAGAAGATTTGGGTCACTTTCACTAACTATCAGGTGCTTAGATCTAAATTCAATGTGCAACAATTATTTGGTGGTCCTTCATCAAAACAAAAAAATTAATTACTTAGGCATATTTTAATTTTTTTTTATCATCGCGCGAAACGTGAGTAATTTCTCTAGTATATATATAAAAGAGAATGTTAGACCTGCCTACATGACACTCTTACATAGTTCTTATTTATTTTTTTCTTAAATAGTTCAATATTTTAAAAATCAATTAAATAGTCCAACATAAGTTTTAAAAAAACTCAAAATGCGTCATTTCTGATTAAACAGTGCTTTAGCCTGTCACAACTATTCGAAAAAGCCACAACCATTCCAAAAATCATAACTCTTCAAATTCGAAAAAATCACAACTCCTTGAAAAAGTCACGACTCCTTGAAAAAGTCACGACTCCTTGAAAAAATCACACCCTTTCGAAAAAGTCACAATTCATAACTCTTCGAAAATGTCACAACATTTCAAAACAGTCACAACTCCTTGAAAAAATCGCAATCTTTTAATATGGAAAAATATCTACTTTAATATAATATAATATAATTAAATAAATATTATATAAAATATAAAAAATATACTAAATTGATCTTTAAGTTGGGGAGTATTATAGTAATCTCTTTAGAAAAGTCGCAACTCTTCGGAAAAGTCACAACCCTCAATTTAAGCTGGAGAGTATTATAGTAATCTCTTTAGAAAAATCGCAACCCTTCGGAAAAGTCACAACCCTTCGAAAAAGTCACAACCCTTCGAAAAAGTCACAACCCTTTAAAAAAGTCGCAACCCTTTAAAAAAGTAACAACTCTTCGAAAAAATCACAATTTTTCAAAAAAATTACAACCCTTCGATAAAGTCACAACCCTTCGAAAAAGTCACAACCCTTCGAAAAAGTCACAACCCTTTGGAAAGTCACAACCTTTTGGAAAAGTCACAAACATTCGAAAAAGTCACAACTCTTAAAAAAAGTCACAATTTTTTTTTAAAGTCACAACCCTTTGGAAAAGTCACAACCCTTTGAAAAAGTCACAACCATTCGAAAATGTCATAATTCTTCAGAAAAGTCGCAATCTTTCAAAAAAGTCGCAACACCTTGAAAAAGTCACAATCCTTCCATGTGAAAATTATCTGCTTTCAATATAATATAATATAATTAAATAAATATAATATAAAATATATATTAAGTTGATTTTTAAGTTAGGGGTATTATAGTAACCTCTTTAGAAAAGTCACAATCCTTCGAAAAAATCACAACTCTTAGGAAAATTCACAACTCTTCGAAAAAGTCACATTTCTTCAGAAAAGTCAAAACCCTTGGAAAAAGTCACAACTCTTCACAAAAGTCACAGTTTCTTAGAAAAGCCACAGTCTTTAGAAAAAGTCACAATCTTTCAATGTGAAAAATTATCTGCTTTCAATATAAGATAATATAATAGATAAATATAATATACAACATAAAAAATATACAAAATTGATTTTTTTATGTTGGGAGTATTATAGTAATTTAACATTTAAGTTAGGGAGCTCATACTTTTAAGATAATATAGACCTTTCGAAAAAGTTATAACCCTTCGAAAAAGTCACAACCCTTCGAAATAGTCACAACTTTTCGAAAAAGTCACAACTCCTTAAAAAAGTCACAACTTTTAGAAAAAGTCACAATCCTTCGATGTGAAAATATCTTCTTTCAATATAATATAATATAATTAAATAAAAATAATATAAAATATAAGAGATATACTAAATTGATTTTTAAGTTGGGGGTATTATAGTAATTTAATATTCAAGTTAGGGAGTTCAAGCACTATTGAAAAATCAATTATATCGAGAAATAATGTTATAATCCAAAAATATAATTAAAGATAACTAGGACTTTGACATTATTACATTAATAAAAGTTCTTGAGATAAATTTATAATGTTAAATTTCTATATAGAAAGAATTTAATAATTTTAAAATATTTTATTAATTTTAATATTAAAATATATAAATTTAATTATAGTACTTATAACCACGCAAAACACTGACTAATTACCTAAAAACAAATTTATAAAAGAAGAGATTTACACCATCAGGATTCAGGACCAAATGATTTAATGTGTTTAAAAGAGTAGAATCAATTAATATATAAGTTTCTAATTAATTGCCCCTGTTGCAGAAGTTGATTGGATCAATGTATAGAAGAATTTAATGCTTGCTTTACCTTCATTGAATCAATTAATCTATAAGTTTTTGTCACATATTTAACAGTACTAGGAAGTGGCGCCCGTGCCAGCACGGGCCCAACAATGATAACTGATTATCTACTTATTTTGAGACGGAATACAGAAAATGAATATAAATTTTTGAACCATCATAGTTTTTCTCTAGCTCCTCTAAAAGAATTGATGACAATTTGATAACTTTTGTGGATATTTTGTTCAAAAGAGGAGCAAAGATGGATCCAACAGCTCAAAAATCAAGAACCTTATCATACAACTAATGAAAAATAGATACAAATAAAAATGAACTTAGGCTATCTGGTGCATCTTCTGTTTAGTCTGCATTCATATATTTTGCAACAACATTGACAACCATCCCTCACTTTCAAAAAGTCCATTCCTATCTTTCTCTCCCGTCTTTCTTGTTCTCGGTTTGATTTGCCTCTCAATTTAGATAATAGCTCCTAAAATATGAAATGTATATAAACCAAAGAGTCCTAGCTTAAGCAATTTTAGAAGTAAAGTATCTTTGAAACTTTAAGGTGTTTGGATAAAATTAAAAAGTTATTTAAAGTACACGAACAAGAAGAAAATAGTCCTAGCACATCAAATTTGTATTCCTTTAAAAAAATGTGGTGAAAAGATTTTACAAGTTATGAATCCAATTTTTTTCTTTTTAAAGAGAACAAACATTTGAAGTTCTTCCTTATGCCAAGAGAGGAGCCATTTTTCAAGTTTTTCCTAATAAGGTTGCTCCTTCTGCTGGTAATTACAATGTAGAAGCTACTCCATCTTGTTTTTCTTTTTTGTATCAGTAAAAATAGAACAAAAATGCTGACAAAATTGGATAAAAACAACAGCAAAAGCAGACCAAAAATTCAAGTAAAACTAATTGACAGTTGATTACCAAGCCGCACTTTAATGTTTATCGCTAGTAATAGCAACTCATAAGTGAATTCATGACCTTGGTGGTTGAAAATTTTAAGCAACAAATTACCCTTTCAATTCATTTTTATTTATCCAATATTGACTTAGTACACTTCTTGAAAAACAATAAATAAAATAACATCTGATTGTATTACATTTTGTCTTTCAATAAGCCGAAGACGGAAAAATGGCTATTTACCTTTTTGTAGTTTTAGTTTCAACCAAAACTCAATGTCACTGAATCTGCTGGCCTCCTATTTTGAAATGAAGAACTGCAGAGTTCAAAGCTGCTGAGGTTATGCAACTCTTTAAGCAATGAAAGCTTTTAGATGTTTTGGATAATACCTGAGGAAAGCCCCTACCGAACAAACCAAGACCTACAACACAAACAATGGAAAGACAGAAAGACAATTGCAAAGTTCCAAACTAAAACTAATGGTCCTTGTAATAAGTATTCAGATGCAGAAAACACAACTTACCTTGTAAGATTTCCCCAGGCTTGACCATATCCAAGCATTATGTTGATAAAGAAAGACACGATCAGCGAGCCTTGTATAACTCTCATAGTGTGCTCAAATCTCTACAAACAACAATTAATGCATCAGAAATATCAGCAGCAACATCCATGACTGTGAGATTTCTATGTGGTTACAAAACCAAGATTAGGTATAACCCACTCATGAGCACTGACACATACTTCACATTAACAACACAAAGCACCAAACTTTGAGGTAAACATCGAGGAAGTAACATCAAGAATCTTAAACCAGGGTGCTCAATCAATATGCAGACATGTTAAATCAGAAAGTAGATTAAAGTAACTTTTCTGTTGCTTCCATAAGAGAAGTAGATCCATAGCAGCAGCATGCTTCAACTGTAAGCTTCGTGCACTCTATGTAATTCCAAGAACCATCCGCCAACAGTTCAAACTATTTGATTCTTTATCAAGATTGTTGTAGCTCTAATACTAATTTGAAGGAAAATAGTTTATTCATAAAACACACTTCATATTCCTAGTCCTACAGTTAGCTTTTCTTAGGAAATGTGCTCCCATAACTTCTGGTGCAGCATGCACAAGAAAGAAATGTAAACCAAGTAGATACAAACACTTCTATCATGACATGAACACAAATGGAGAATAAACCACGCTGCTTCAAATATAACTTCAGAAATGGAAAACACGTAAAATGACAGTTTCTGCTCTAGGAATTCAGTGCCGCAAATAAATAAAACCGCAATCTTTTATCTGCTTTCAGCATATTTTGTTTTCAAATATACATGATACACTTTTTGTATTATCTTTTTTACTTTTTGGCATAGTTCAGAGATTAACTGACATTATTAACTACATACTAAGCTGAACAAAATTCACAAGAAAATAGTACCTTCCTCCTTGGATAATATATCATCTTTCTTTTCCACTTGATGCTTCTCCAGGTTAGCATTCTCTGTGATTTTTTTTACTCTTTTTGCAAGGTCTTCCTCTTCGTTTGGACATTGATTGGAGAATTCTTCTGCGAACATTTTTCTCCACTGATAATTTTGACTCATCTAGGGCTTCTCGTGACAAACTACTAATTATATTTTAAATTAAATATGCAAACAAATACTCATGAAAATTTTTGCATAAACCAGTCGCAATCACAACCTCAACATTGACCTAAATTTCGCTATTTATTTCAGTTGGTAATTAGTAATGAATTCAAAAAATTGTACCTTCAACTTGATTTCGCCAGAGAGAGTTTGGCCGCCTAAAGATAATGATATGATATTTCTATTTCTTTTTTCTAACAACACCTCATGTACAGAAAGCTCTAATACTACTTCCTGTGTTTCTTCTTTATTATCCAATGATTCCACGCACAAATTGATTTTTGAATCGACAAACGAATTGCAAAGGAAGAAACAGAAAGCTAATCGAGAGAGACTGAGAGTGGACACCAATGGAGGGAAATGGGTATCTTAAATTTGGAATCGAGGAAGAAATTTTCAATTTAAAGCCTGCTCTTTCTTTTGCTACGTGTCTTTTCCCAAAACAAGATGGAGGACACCTAGTCTCTAATATATATCCATTTGGTAGAATGACTCAAATATCCCTGCTTTGTAATTAATTGACAACTAAGGAGCCATATTGAAAGCTTCCTTTATATATATAGAAATATTGATATTTCATTTCATAATTGAATTTTTCTTTTGGAATAAGTCAAGTATTCTTTTATTTAGTAAAACTAGACTTGTAATTATGGATCGAAGACAATGTACTAATATTTTTTGTTCCCTATTTGATATTTAATTTTTAAAAAAATTGTAAGAATATATATTTTAACAGTTTAAATTAAGAACTATGTCAATTCTTAAAAATATTTATATATTTAAGTTTTTTATTTAAATCAATGTACATCTCATGTTATTATTATTTTTTTTTTAAATATATATTTAATGTCTATTTAATCCTATACTGAAAAGACATGTATTTATGATAGAGAGATAATTTTGGATAGTTCTCTATCCATTGTTCAAGGCTAAACTTCGATCTTCATGCATTGACTTCTTCCCAATTCAAAAGAAACTAGAAGAGGGGCAAAATACTAGATGCGTTGTTATTGATTCTTCGAAGACCAAGGCTTTCGGCAAGGGTCCCTCTAAATCTTTGAAGAGAAGAGGGAAAGAGAAGATTGAACTACCACATGACAGTGATTTTGAGGATAAACTACCAATATTACAAAGATTTTGTTTGAACCAAGATATTAAATCTGCAAATGTTAGATGCAAGGTATTTTTTTTCCGTAAAATTCACTTTTTTGACATATAACTGTAATTTTTCACTATTTTAATTTCATTTTTAAATATGATTTTTTCGTAGTTTGGGATTGATATTGGAGATAAAGTTGATAATCAGTAAGGCACGAAGCCCAAGAAGGGGTGGGGGAAGAAAATTGAAGCAAACTTCAAATGTATGTAATACTAATTTCCTCCCTTTTTGATTTTTTTATGTGTTTATTTGACAAATCCTTTTTGAAATTTCTTTTTGTGTCGTTAAGTTTTTACTTGAGCAATTAGTTGTTTCAAATTTGCCTTACCAGTTTTTTTATAATGTTGGTTTAAATTGGTAATAGTATAGTTATTGAACTTAGGTGGGTTTTTTGGGGGGTGATAGTATATGTTGGGTCTATTGTTTTCTTTTAATTTTTGATATGTATTTACTTGAACAAATTTAATTGTCGAAGTTGGTTAAATTATTATTTTTTAATTTGAATTCTGGCCTTCTTGGTAATATTTTTTTCATTGCTAAATTTTTTGATTGTACAGTTTACTTGTTGATGGTATCCTTTTCCATAGTTGGTAGTTTTTTTGGTGTTATTATAGTTTCTGATGTTTTTTTAGTAAATTGTTGATTTAGTTGGTTCCTTATGACCAACACATTATCTGGGTTTTACTGGTTATGTAGTTGATAGGAAAATTGGTATAATTTTTATAGGTTGCCATTATTTTTGCCCATATTGAGATTTTTATTATATTTATATTTTTGTGATTTTGTTGATATCAAACTTTGCAGATTTCTCACTGACATAGTTGGTAGCTTAATTGATTTCACTATTGATATTTTTATGGTTTTTTTTGGGTAGAACTATTGATACCCAATATTTTTTGGTTTAATTTGTTGATAATATAGTTTATTGATGATGTTATCATCTTTGATGGGTGTCAGTTTATTTGGTGTTTTTTGTAGTTTTGTTAAAAAAAAAATCGCTAACTGTTGAATTAGTTGGTTCCTTATGACCACTATATCAAGTAGTCCTCTTTCTCACTGTTAATTGTTTAGTCTTGACGTTATGGATTTTTTTTTATAGGAATGGTGATATCAAATTTTGTATATTTTTTTCACTGAAAATACTTTTGTTGGGTTTACTTTTTGTTCAAATTTGTCTTATCTGTTTTCTTGTATTTAGACAAAGACCAAATTATCTAGATGATTGTCCTACACCAACTTTGGTGTCTTTGTTGAGATATCCAAACAATTGAACAAATTGAACATGCTTCACATGTTCAAAGAGTCCCCTTTGGCTATCTTCTTGATTTACCGTAGTTGAAAGTTTAACATCAGATTGTAAGGTCTTTGGGGCACCGCAAGGTAGCGAGTGATCATAAAGACATGTTCGGCTTCAATTTGAATCGCTCAACCATTCATTTTGATCTCCTGAATTTAAGATCGTAATTGGGTTCAAATGGGACATTGGATGATTTTGTTCATGACCTAAATGGCCTTTCAAAGTTCATTCAGAAGTACTTCTCGAAAACTAACCATAGAGATATGTCAAAAGCTTATTTGATTAGAATTTTTAAAGAGGAAGGATTAATCAAGTCAGAGGATGCATTCAATATGTGCATTATTTATTTTATTAGTACTTTTATACTTTCATCCCCACCCGTTAATACGTACGTTCCGAAAGACCATTTCTTATTGATTGACTCAGAAAAGTACGTTAATTATCCATGGGGTTACCTCTCATTCCTTGACTTGAGAGACTGCATAACATCTCAAATGGTTGAAGACCCTAACTATGTTTCGTTCTTTGAATTCTCTTTGGCTTTGCAAATTTGGTTCTACAAATGTTGTAACCAAGTTGATAGGTCGGTTGCAGTTCGTCAATCCAGTCATTACCCTCTTATGTTCAATTGAAAATTTCTGAAGAGAAAGATTTTTTTCGTACACTTTAAAAAAGAAATGCTCCTAAAATCTGGGAACCAGGTAACATGTATATTTTATAGTTCAACAACATTCGATGAGTTGTCTGTCATTCGGGCAGAAGAACTGGTTGTGTCAAATGCCACTAGAGTTTGCAAGAACGATGAACAACCCCCCCCCCCCTCCCCCTGAATTTCTCTGGTGACAATTTGGAAGATATGGATAGTTCTAACAAGTTTGAAGCTATTGAGAAGCTTGAAAAAGAGGTTTTCTTGGTATGTATTACTTGTCACCCAAACTGTATTTATCTAATTTTTAATTTATTATGTATTGAATTGGGTTCGTCAACAACTATCAACCTTAGAGGCTAAGGTCGATGTTTAATTCAGTGAAATGAAGTCATTCATTGAAGAGTCATTCAAAAAGTTTATGTCCGAGATAAGAAATCAACAAAATGTTGATTCAAAAAATGATAATTCAGGATCATCAAAGGTATGATTCACTTACTATTCTGTCCTTTTGATAATTTAAATCACTTTTTTAAATGTTTATGTTATTATTGATTTTTTTGTTAAATAATTTACAATATCCTACGACACTCATTAATGCCTTCATATGCCATTCTATGGAACAGCTTCATTCATTAATGTTTTCTATATTCATACCAGAAGTGTGGTGGAAAGGATGATAATTCTTTGAAAGATGCAAATGAGAATAGTGTTCTTCCAAATGATTTTACAACATCACCCACGATTATTTATTTATTTTATTATTTTTGGTGTTATTTATTTTTGGCTAAACTAGTTGTTGAAAATGTTATAATATAGTTGATGGTATTTTTTTTCAAAGGTATTTGGAAAAATTTTGATGAAATTTATGATTTTTTAAAACGAACCACTGTTGCCTTTTCTTTTCTTTTTTAACAGTATTTGGTGTAACCTGTTTATGGTATAGTTTATTAAAGTGTTGATACATTCTTGAGGTAAAAAGTCACCTTATAATGTTTGTTGTTATACTTGTATATTCATAGTAAACTTTGTGTAGCCTTTTTATTTTTTATGTTAAGTTGTTCTATAGGTGGTGGTTTAGTTGATAGGTGGTGAGGTATCGCCGGATGATGTACAAAATCAAAATGAAGCAGGTGGTGTGAGTGATAATCAATAGTGCGTCGATGATTTATTGTTACCAAATGCAAGTTAGTTTTTTTATTGCCCTTTCTAATGTTGTAATATGTAAATATTATTGCTTATTATGTTTGGGTAATTAATAATTGATTATGTGAAGTTATAGGTGAAATGAGAGGTGTTACACATAAGACGCCTGCGCTGGATGATTTTGAATTACCGAATTTTCGCGAATCTCTGATTGTTGCAATAGAAAACAGAATCTCATATGTTACACCAGTGCAACTAGGTAAATCTAAGGTACCTGAGAAGTACGTTCAATCCCTGTATACGGACCTTAGTGATTCAGTTGGTACTTCAGGAAAGGGCCCTTTCATTTTTTAGATGAAGTATCAACAAATGATTCTTCTGCACATCAAAGCTAATATATTCAACAAATAGATACTTCATCTAAAAAATGACAAGGCCCTTTCCTGAAGAACCAACTGAATCACTAAGGTCCGCATACGGGGATTGGACGTACTTCCCAATACCTTAGGTTTACCTTGTTGCATTGGTGTAACATATGGGATTCTGTTTTCTATTGCAACAATCTAAAATTCATGAAAAATTCGATAATTCAAAATCATCCAGCATACACGTCTTATGTGTAACACCTCTCACTTCACCTATAACTTCACCTAATCAATTATTAATTACCCAAGCATAATAAACAATAATGTTTATATATTACA
The DNA here is from genome assembly GCA_038996855.1 of Solanum aculeatissimum. NCBI lineage: Eukaryota > Viridiplantae > Streptophyta > Magnoliopsida > Solanales > Solanaceae > Solanum > Solanum aculeatissimum. The sequence goes on from JBCEWC010020315.1 coordinate 10,791, forward strand.
ACATTAGAAAGGACACTTAATAAAACAACTTACTTGCATTTGGTAACAATGAATCATCGACGCATTATTGGTAGGGATGTGCATCGGTCGGTTCGGTTCGGTTTTATATATTGTTGGTTTGATTTATCGGTTTTCGGTTTTTAAATATGCTAACCCAATAACAAACCAATAAGATAATTTTTATCGGTTTATCGGTTTT
>JBCEWC010020316.1:0-10989 GCA_038996855.1 Solanum aculeatissimum
ATGTAATGACTTGTGATCACATAGTCCCTTGATATGTTACGGCTCTTGGAGCATCTTGGGTGCTTGCACCATCTTGACATGATATGACATGGAGCTACTCTTTGCATGAAGCATGACATGAAGGTTGGTTTGGCTTCTAAGCCCATGAAGTATGATTTGAAGTTTAAGTGTCAAGTTTCGTTTAAAAGCATGTATAAATATATGTATAAGTATCCTTGTGGGATGATGGCTTAGTACCGAGAAGGATTGGAGTAGTAAGTGGGCTATCCCCAAGGGTCCCATTCCTTTTCCGAAACTATGGTCCTACATAGGTTGCTACCGAAAAGACGAGGTCGTAAGGTATGCCCTTGAAATGATATGATATGATATGTAATGACATGCTTGAATGTAAACCCTTCCGAAATGACCGGGTCATAAGGAAGGTGACCATCACACTGAAATGACCGGGTCATAAGTAGTCTTCTCTGATCCAATGGGAGGCCTCATTGGGCAAGGTCATGTTGTAGCTCACATGGACTTGTGATGTCGGTTATGGTTCCATCTCTTTTATACTACGTATTATGGAATTCATGCATCATGACTTATATGGCATCTTGATATATATTGTCACTTCCTATATTCACTTCTATATATGTTCCCTTGACATGTATGTTGTTATAGGCTCATGTGCATATGCATTTGCATGCCCGCATACTTAGTACTTTATTGTGCTAACCCATACTCTTATCTACATGCTCTAACCATGTAGGTGTCGGCGACGACTCCCACATTCCACCGAACGACGTGTGATCACTCTTGAAGACTTGCAATAGTGGTGAGCCTTTTTGTTCAAGGTCAATAGCCATTTTCCATCCACCTATTTTTATTATGTTGTTTATTTTATTTATGTATTGAGGGTGATCCTCAAACTATATCAAGGCCCTGTTTCATCTATGTAGAGGCTTATGGACAAACTCTAAACTCTTGTACTCCGACTTGAATGTGTAATGTTATGTTTATGGAAACTTTGCCTATTAGTCTTGATTACTAGAATTGTCATTTATTATGCTTATAATATGAATGTTGGGATTTGAATGACTATGTGGTAAGTCCCATAATCCCGGTGTGCCCCCATTGTTGAATTCCCCTTTCCCGTTCCCTTAGAGATTATCGTTATGTGTTACGTGAACTCATGTTTATCCCATTCCCAAAAAATGTCCCCATAGTTTAAGTCCCAAGTCCTGAATCCCTTAAAGCTTATGTGTTATGTGCTTAGCTTTCGTGTTTCCAAACCAATTATGTATGTAATGATGCTATGATGGCTTGATCGAGGACTTTCGGGTTCTCGTTCGCCATGTCACATCTAGGCCCCCCTATCCGGGTCGTGACACTTATAGATAGAACCATGAGCCATAGGTCCATCCAGTAAATATGAACTTCAGGAAAACACATAGATTTTTGAGTGTGGACTAAACCATGAAGCCATTGATGGACCGTAGGTCAATTCACGGCTCGTAAGAAAGTTCATAGGTGAGAATGCCAAACATGAAGGAAATTTGGAGTTTCTAGAAGGTGACCTATTATTAACGGCACGGTCCATAGACCATTGCATGACCTATAGAAACCCTTTGTAGATAAGATCTAGAAAAGTGAGAAAATTGGCTAAGTGTGGAAGGACTCTACGAGTCCAACCACGGGTCGTAAGTTAAAGGACAGCCCGTACAAAAGGGTTTCATAGTTTGGGTCAACAAAAAAGTTCTTAAATATTAGGAAAGAAGCATAATATGGAAAAGATTATTGTCTATGGTTAGAACCATGACCCATAATCGGGCTTTTGTAGATATCTTCCGGCAGTTTTAATGAAAGGCAATTTTGTCATTTCTGCAAATCCCAATCCTAAACTAGGTCATTTTTGTGAACTTTAGGACCTTAAATAAGATCTTAAACACTGTGAATCTCCCATTCCTTTCATTCTCCTATTCTTATAACTTTCTATGGCATTCACCCTCTCTTCAAGAACAAGCTAAAGAGGCTAGGGTTCAAAGGGGTTCATTCACCAGTAACAAATTCCTTCTTCCTAAAGATTACCAAGGTATGTGAGTTTGATTTGTGGGTCTTCTTTCACCTATAAAGTCCTACATAATGTCTTCTTACCTTTTTTTTAAGTTTCATCAAGTTACCATGCATGGTAATAATGATTTCATAATATATTATGTTATTAAATAGTCTCAATCAGATCCTATGATGTTTCACTTAGTATTTACATATTTTCAAGTAAATGATTATCAACCCAATGATATGGGTTTAAGTATTGAAGTGCGTACTATATTACGATGTTTTTAATAAGTATGTTTTTCCATGATTATATGTGATTTCATGATTTAAGAATGTTTCAGCTTAAGAAGTTAGCCCACTATGATTCAAGTTGAGTTTTACATGATATATGATGATGATTAGGGCATTAAAGAAAAGTTTTAAAGATATGATTTGTCAACGATATAAGCATATTGACAAAAGCCCTAAAGATGTATAAGAAGGTCCCCAAGATGAAAGAACAATGCTCACTTTGCGATTTCTTAAGTTCAAGTTACTCTAAAGATTGCTACTTATGATTCTAAATGTTAAATTGACCAAGCATATGTTTTAATGATTTTGTGGGATGACTTAGCACCTAATAAGGCATTGTGATGGGGTTCGGTAAGGGAACCCTAGAAGCAACCCTTTATGTGCTACCATAGGAGCCCTTGTAGGCTAGGATAATGGATCCATGTAAGCCATTTATGATATATAAAGATACATGCAAAGTGACGGAGTTCCACCTGACAAGTGGTCTCCCCATGACAACGTAGGGAGTTATGCTAGATTTCATATAGTAGCTCACATGATCTGATATGTTGGTTAAGGTCCACTCCCCATAGGTTTACGACTCTATGATATGGTTCTATCACATGTGATCTTTTATGCATTGATTCTCATTCATATTAAGCATTTTTTCTTGTGCACGCTTAAGCACATATTTATGTACTATTACCGTCTTATATGTATCTTTTACCTATGAATGATGGCATTACAATTTTATGTTTACATTGCATCTCACATACTTAGTACATTTCAAAAGTACTAACGCATATTTTGCCTGCATGATTTAACCATGTAGGAACAGGTGCTCCTCCACCAACTTGTGGCTAGTTTTCAAGCGTTCAAGACTAGTACTTTTATGGTGAGCCCTTAGTTTGGGTATCCACCATTTTTCATTCTTGCTTTGTACTTCAGACATTGATGTACAGTGGGCCTTTTGAGGATTTTAGGTTTTATGTTGTTTAGGTATGGAGTCTTTTCTATTTGATGAAAACTGACAGTTACTGGTTCGGTCCATCCATGGTTTAGTTGGTATACTTTATGGACATATGTTGATGATTCCTTTTTAATGTTTCTTCATTGTCATAATATGGCCTCGTAGTTCCTTTCCCTATTTTACTTTTGCAAATGTTTAGTTTTATCACTATGAATGCTTAAGATATTAAAGATAACTTGGGGGAGGTGCCCTCTGGTATCTCATTTCATTGTGTGATGACTAGGCCATTGGTCGGGTCGTTACAAACTTGGTATCAAAGCATGAGGTTTGAAAATGTTCTTAAAATGTCCATGCATATCACGTTGAGTAGAGTCTCATTCAAGGTTGTAAAGTACACCACTATATTGAGTGGGAGGCTATAAGACAATTTAGTAAAGTTTTTCCTTCTTTCTTATTTATGTCGTGCCATTATAGTTGACTAAGGTTTTCCCATCACTAACGATGACCTCTTTGATTATTTTTAGATCATGCCGCCATGAAGATCTGCACCCAAAGAGGCACTCCCAAGAAAAAAGCACATCTGCTTCAACAAGATAACGGGGTGTCTCACGCTAAGTTTCGAGCCATCTTCACCATGTTGTCCCAAGCATTAGCCGAAAAGGTGAATAAGGAGATCGTCGTTACTCCCCAAGTGCCTACTCCGGCCACATGGGTGAGAGATTTTATGAGGTTGAGCCCTTTGGAGTTTTATGGTTCCAAGATAGAGGAAGACTCTATTGATTTCATTGATGAGGCCTACCGAATAGTAGTGATTATGGGAGTCCCTTTGGAGGAAAAAGTCAATTTAGTGCCTTACTAACTAAAGGGGTGACTAAAATATGGTACGAACTATGGTCCAATAAGGGAGGCCCAAGAACGGGTCCAATAGAATGGGAGGAGTTCAAGTGTGTCTTTTTGGACTGGTTCTTTCCGATTTAGTTGTGGGAGGCCAAAGTTTAAGAGGTAATCAACCTCAAGCAAGTGCATATGAGTGCAAGGAGTATGCCCTGAAGTTCACTAAGCTCTCTAAGTATAATTCCTTCATGGTTGCATATTTGAGGGCCGATATGAGCAAATTCATCTCCGACGTATCCAACTTGGTGCCCAAACAGTGTAAGATGGCCATGCTAGTGAAGGATTTGCATATATTGTTACATCCCAAAAAAAGGGGAGAGGCATGACTGGCACTCGATATCATCATTACCCGAGTTAGCTACTGAACATGCTAGATAACTAGACTAGGGGATCAAAAGATCGAGCAGCATAACGTCTGAAAAACTAAGTCTGGACCATTTAGGTCATGACCTTATCAAAAATAAGTCATGTACATCAAGATAGGTAAACCAAAAGGATAAAGTACTATCTTACTGACAAGGCTACAACAATAGAGGTACATGCACACACATATATATCCATGCTAGACCTATTGTTGAAGACTAGAAGTTTCAAAGGAACCAACCCAAAATAACATGTCCACAATAGCATCTAATAGTGTCACTAACACTGCTGGGACAGAGCCCCGACCAAACCCAACAGTACAATAAAAAGGAGGAATCCTATGAAAGCTCTAAGAAGAGGTAGAGCTTACCAACTCACAGCTGGATTGGGCTCCTAGTGGAGGGGTCAATCAGAATCCCTACCTGAACCTGCACCATAAAATAAAATGCAGTATCCCCAGGAAACGGGACGTCAATATGAATAAACATGTACGGGTATGTAAGGTAGAAAGTAAAATCATAGATAACTATAGTAAAAAGGGTAATAACAATACCACCTATAACCAAAACTCAGATAACCTTCATGGCCAACACTCAACCTCTTAGTGATCAAATATGCATGGTATGCTCAAGTAATCACATGTCATGAATACATATACATATATATATGTATATATGCAAATGTATGATATACCTAACCAAATATAGAAATGGTGGTCCTTTTTGGTAGCTAACTAGCATCATATTTTCCAACTTGTGTCCATCTGTATAATATACATATATATAATCCTTTAGACAAAGAGGCCCCATACCTCCAATTATAGTTCAAATTCCATGCATAACATGTCATGTATGATATGAATATTGAATGCACATAGTGGGCCATAGCATAAATTTAGCAAATCTTGGCTCATTGGTACACTTATTCTCATAACATCATAATCATTGTCGTAGCATATACACATGACTCATGGGATCTTATATGTCTTTTGACTAAGTTTGGGAATTTAACTCAACATTTAAAATAAAGCCCTAACTATGAAAAAGTTTATAAATGTGCTTCACATAATGTTTATACTTGTTCCATGTCAATTAGTAAAAGAATGTATTTATAAAGAATTAAGTATCTTAGTAGTTTAAATAGGAGCATTATACTAGATATTATTGGAAATCAATGTGTTACTTTCTAAGTTCTTCAAATATAGTTTTAGTAAGGAAGAAGGACTGATTATGAATATTACATTCTCTTCGTAATCTATCTTTATTTTTAGTGACACCACACCAAGAAGAACAACACCTCAAATATATGGACAGGTAATCAGGAAAATCGACAAATTAATCTATAGATATTAAATGTCCAGTTTAAGTGAACGAGTAGAATGCCAACCTAATATCATCATTAAAATAATTCAGCTGCAATCGAATGCCTTTTACAGAAGGTCTTTCTAGTAACAGAATAGTAAAATATCACATTTGACGTTTTAAATATTTTCCGTATTTCGTGCTAAAAGGAGGGATTGAGCTTAGCCTTAACATACCTTTCCAATGGACATCCAAATGCCTAAATTTCCTTTAGAAAAGTTGTTCTTACGTCCTAAGCTTCATAACCACTATACATACACAACTTATATAACCATCTATAAATAGTCCATAATTGAGCATTAATCAGCAAATTTACCATATTGTATTCACGCGAGGAAACGTCTGTAGAATTTCATAAAAATGACCATAAAAGAGCCCTCAAATTATTACCTGAACAAACCAGCTGTAAAACTAGAATAACCAGCAAGAACACCCAATTTCTACATTCTAAAAATAGCTCCAAACAAAGCTAACAGGAGGGGAAAACAATTGCAAAGAGTAAGGCATGCATTTCAAGGCATGGGGTGATCTTAAGTTGACTAAGATTCGTGTAGCTATCCCATGACAAAACATATAAGTTACACGTCCAAATCCTTTAAAATTTAAGCTACTGTAAAAAGATAACTGCTAGTTTTGGAATGCGACTCACCTTAAGTTGTAAATAGTTGGGGGTGCTTATTCCTCATTTCCTCTTCGGCTTCCCAAGTTATTTCCTTAATATTGTTGTTCCACCACAACACTTTTGAGGAGGTCATTTCTTTATTTTGAAGCTTTCTTACTTGTCAATCTAAAGTAGCCACTGGTACCTTATCATAACACAAGTCTTCAAAAATATGGATATCTTCAATATGAGTAAAACATGAAGGATCTCCAATGCATTTTCACAACATAAATATATGAAACAGTGGATAGACTTCTCCCAATTCTTAAGGCAAATCAAGATCGTATGCTACCTTGCTAATTTTTTGAATAATTTTGTACAGCACTACATACCTAGGATTGAGATTCCTTTTCTTTCCAAATCACATGATCCCTTCATAGGTGATTCTTTCAAAAAAATGCAATCTTCTACATCAAACTTTAAGTATCGTCGTCGAACATTTGTATAAGATTTTTGTTGACTCTGGGTTGTTTGCAATCGGTCTCTAATAAGTTTCACTTTTTCCATCATTTGTTGTACTACATGAGGGCCTAGCAAATTTGCCTCTCCAACCTCAAACAACCCAATTAGCGACCTACATATTCGCCCGTATAATGCTTTGTAAGGTGCCATTTGAATGCTAGCATAGAAGTTGTTATTATAACAGAACTCAATATGAGGTAGATGATCATCCCAGCTTCCTTTAAAGTTCAGAACGAAGGCACATAACATATCCTTAATGATCTGAATGGTACACTCTACCTTTCCATCAATTTGTGGATGAAAAGTGGTGTTAATATTTACTTGAGTAACCAGATCCTTCTGAAAAGACTTCAAAAAATATGTTGTAAATTGAGCCCCTCGATTAGAGATAATAGATAATGGAACTCCATGAAAGTGAACAATCTCTCAAATGTAAATCCTAGCGTAATCCTCCATAGAATAGGTCATTCTTACTAGAAAGAAATGAGAAAATTTGTCAGTCTATCAATGATTACCCAAATAGAATCATAGTTCAATAGAGTATGAGGCAAATTAGTGATGAAGTCCATATTTATCATATCCTATTTTCATAATGGAAGATCAATATACTGAGCTAGGCCTCCAGGTCTCTGATATTTTGCTTTAACTTGTTGGCAGTTGGGGCATTAGGATACCATCTCTGTAATATTCTTTTCCATGTCATTCCACTAATAGATTTGTTGAAGGTCCCGATGCATTTTTGTCACTCTAAGGTGGGCCAAATATCTAGAATAATAGACCTCAGAACCTTAGCATGGAGCCCTCGAATGTTTGGCACACATAAGCAGCCTTGGTAGCTAAAAACTTCATCTTAAGTTAGCATAAAGTATGTTGCTATTGTGGAATACTTTCCCTCAGTGTCAAAAGTTCAGGATCCCCGTGCTGTCATTGTTTTACTTTAGTAACAAAGGAAAATTCTACTGTATTTTGAATAATTACACCTCCATCCTCTACAGCTACTAATCACACCTACAAACTAGCTAGCTATCGTGATATTTTGCAATTTTAGCCTTATCAACTCTAACATGGCTTATACTTCTCATGGACCTTCGGCTAAGTGCATCAGCAACAACATTAGCTTTGTTGGGATAGTATAAAATGTCAACATCATAGTCTTTTAGTAATTCTAGCCATCTCCTTTGCCATAGGTTCAACGTTTTTGCTTAAATAAATATAGGAGGCTCTGGTGATCAGTAAAAACATCAATATGAACCCTTTATAGATAACGCAGGCAAATCTTTAGGGCAAAAACAACTACGGCAAGCTTAAGATCATGAATAGGATAGTTTTGTTCATATTTCCGCAATTATCTAGAAGCATATGAGATAACTCTACCATGTTGCATAAGAACATAACCTCGACCAATTTTTAAGGCTTCATAATATGCATAACCTTTGGTGCTATCCAGAATACCCAAGATAGGTGTGGTGGTAAGCCTTTTCTTTAGCTCTTGAAAACTCTGTTCATATGCTTCAGTCCACTAAAACATAGCTCTATCAAATTCAAGGGTCTCGACTAACCTATCACTATTTTTATCTTCTGTACATCGACCATGATGTCATCGCCAGTAATAACATAACCAAGAAAAGCTATAGAAGTTAACCAAACATCACATTTAGAGAATTTAGCATATAACATATTATCTTAGAGAGTTTGTAATATAGCTCGCAAGTGGTTTGCGTGCTCAACTTCTCATCCTAAATGTTGTCTTTGGAATATCAACATCCTTGATTCACAGCTAGTGGTACTTGGATTGTAAGCCAATCTTTGAAAAGCATTTGGCACCATGCAACTGGTTGAACAAGTCATCAATCTGCAAAAGAGGTTACTTATTCTTGATAGTGACTTTATTTAGCTATCTGTAATCAATAGACATCTGTAAGGAGCCATCTTTCTTTTGGACAAAGAGCGTTGGAGCACCCAGAAAGACCTTCAATTGTTCCTTTAATTCCCTTAGCTCTACAAGTGACATTCTTTAGGAGGAATGGATATAGGTTGCACATCAGAAAGAAAATCTATAGCATAATCAATTTTCCTTTTGGGAGGAATTCTTGGGAGCTCATCAGGGTACCATCAAGAATTCATTCACAATAGGGACTGACTGAAAGGTCATTGACTCCTTATCAATATCCCTAACATGAACTAGATGGTATATAAAACCTTTAGGAATTATTTTCTGAGCCCTAAGATATGAAATAAACCTACCCTTGGGCAAGGCAACATTACCTTTACATTCAAGGATAAGATCACCTATGATAACATCTAGAGATGCCTTTGAATCATGTCGGACTGTGAGTGTATAAAAGTAATTTTGGCCAATAGTAGAACCTGAACTATCTTATCCACCTATCCTGCTACCATGACCTTGAGTAAACTACAGACCTAGTCAGGGAGCATGTACTAAGGATGAAGAGGTTGTTGCGGATCCTAAAGGATGAGCTATTGTACCTCTACCTATCCTCAAGCATTGGCTAATAAATGTCATGTCTTCCCATAATGGTAACATACACCTGAACCCTTCCTACACTACCCAGTATGAAGCTTACTGCATTGTGTACATGGAGGAGTAGGTTGTCTCATTTGTGTGGAATGCTCCTATCGATGACTATCAGGTTGTCCTGACCTCTGCCCTAGTGCTAACTGAATATACCAATCAAATCACTGGCCCTGCATTTGTGGTGGGAAACCACTTACTTACCAAGTTAGATATCAATGAAATAAGGGCCTAAAATCACCCCGTGGCTCCCTATAAGACCCCATAGTGAAAGCGCTCTTACTCTGCTCGTTGTCTCTGTGAGTATCCCAAATCTGATAAGAAAGGCCCTCTATAGTCTGAGCAAAAGCCTGTATGTGAGAAATATCTACATCATCCTGTAAAGATGTTATCCTATAGTCGCTAATTAGGTATTCCCCTAGACCATCCACATAATGATGAACTCTGGCACTCACGGTACATACAATATCTAATACATACCTAGCCAAAGAACTGAACCTAAGGCTATACACCCTTAGGCTCATATCCCCCATCCTCAAACTAATAAACCAGTCAAGATGGGCCTACCAAACCTTCTATGGAAAGTAATGGGCTAGAAATGCCTTAGATAAGTCCTTCCACTCTATTGGTGAGGAATCAGGACCTCTGATCTCTCTCATGCCTCATACTACAAAATAGTGACATCATATAGTCAAAAAGAAGCCAACTCCATAGCCTCGGTAATGGATGCATGCATCACCCTCGACACTCTATAAATATGGTCTATAAAATCTTGGGGATTCTTAGTGGGAATGGATCTTGTAAATATTGGAGGGGCCAAACGAAAAAACTCTTGTACCTTTAAGCTTTCTATTTGATACCGTTTGGCGTCTTCTCTCACCTCTAGTTGTCTATCATGAATAAAAACCATCCTAATTAGTAGTTGAATTGCATCCCTCATCCCCTGCTTCCCAACTTTAGCGAGGTTGGGATACTGGATCTCCTGGAGCTTCAACAGATGCTAGTGAAACTGGTACTATGGGTACTGGAGACTCACTATGTTCCACAGAAAGAAATATATCTCCTTGACCAGGAGAGGAATGGTTGGTACCTTTTTGCCAATACAAACCTATCTCACATTGTGCCATCTCTTGAGTGTGGGCATCTTGTTAAATAAAAATCACAAAGCACAATTTAAGTTCATATGTTTCTATAGCTTTGCTCTATAACACGATCTATTAAGTGAAATAAATATAACCATCCCTAAATAACTTTTATGGTACACAACACACCCATAAGAAAGACATTACTAGACATGGAATTGTGTACTCCCTAGGTTACGACCTACTCTGATACCATGTTTGTCACGCCTCAAAAAAAGGGGAGTCTGTCACGACCCGGATAGGGGGCCTAGATGTGACATGGCGAAGGAGAACCCGAAAGTCCTCGATCAAGCCATCAT
>JBCEWC010020317.1:0-10988 GCA_038996855.1 Solanum aculeatissimum
GTGCCAACATAGGTTATGCAACCAAAATGGGTGGTCCCGTAAGGTATGCTATGATATGATATGTTATGGAAATCCTTTCGAAATGACTGGGTCGTAAGGAAGGTGGTCATGACACTGAAATGACCCGGTCATAAGGTGTGGTGTACGTTACCTTTGACAAGTAATCTTCTCTTATCCGATGGGAGGCCTCTTCGAGAAAGTTCATGTTGTAGATCATATGAGTTTGGATGTCGGTTATGGTCTCATCCCCTATTCAAATGTTGGAGGACATGTTGAGAGCTTGTATATTGGAGTTTAAGGGGAGTTGGGATGAGAATTTTCCACTTATTGAGTTTGCCTAAAAAAATAGCTTCCATGCAAGTATTGGGATGCCACCATTTGAGGCGTTGTATGGTAGATGATGTAGATCGCCCATCGAGTGGTTCAAATTCGTTGAGGTGGTATTAATAGGATTGGAATTAGTAATGAATTCTATGGAGAAAATTAAAATCATAAGGGAGAAATTGAAAACGGCTCAAAGTTGACAAAAGTCCTACTTCGATGTGAGAAGAAGGGCACTTGAGTTCCAACTTGGTGATTGGGTCTACTTGAAGGTGTCTCCGATGAAAGGTGTAATCCGGTTTGGTAAGAAATGAAAATTTAGCCCTAGGTATTTAGGGCCCTATAAAGTGGTGAAGAGAGCGGGAAAAGTGGCATATGAGTTGGATCTCTCCGAAGAGATGCATTTGATTCATCTAATTTTTCATGTGTCGATGTTGAGAAAATTCATAGGTGATCCAAGCTCCATAATTCCTTTGCATGATGTGAACATTGAAGAGGATTTGAGTTATGAAGAGTTACCGATTGAAGCCCTAGACCGATAAGTGAAGAGGTTGAGGAACAAGGAAGTTCCGACCATCAAAGTGTTTTAGAAAAATCAACAAGTTGTTGGTGCTACATGGGAAGTGAAAGCGGACATGATGAAGAGCTATCCATATCTAGTCCACTCTACCCAAGCCTAAGTTACTAAGAAATTCTTTCTAAAACCTCTAATTCCTGGATTTTTAGTTTACATGATATATGCACTTATTTCTATGCTTATGGATTATTTTGAGACATGTTTTAAATAAGGAATTTTAGAATTTTATAAAATGATGTTTAATTTGAATTTTGCATGCATATTGGGTTGTTAGCTGATGATTTACTCCTTAGAGCCTACCTTTAAGTACATTCGGGGACAAATATTCCCAAGGGGGAGATATGTTAATGAACCCCTAGTTTAGGAGCCTAAGAGCACAAAACGTTGGCCTGAAAAATGACCTGGAGTAAGTTCCATGAGGGCCACTTATGACCCTTCGATTGAGGTACGACCCGTAGGTTGGTTCTTAGAACATGAACTTCAGGAAAGGGAAAAAGTTTCCAAGTGTGGGATAACTTATGGACCCATTAATGGCCCATGAAAAGGACTACGGTTCATAGAAAGGGTCGTAGATGGGACCATTAGATATAAAGGAAATTTGGAGTTTATGGAAGTGATCTATGTGTTACCAGCATGACCCATAGAAGAATGTACAGCCCGTGAAATCCCTTCGTGGATAGGGTCCAAGAAAATGAGAAAAATGTTTAAGTGTGGAAGGACTCTAAGAGTCCAACCATGACCCGTAAGTCCATGTATGACCCCTAAAAAGGTTTTGCGATTTTAAGTTCAGCAAACCAATTTCAGGAATTTTGAAAAAGTTAACTGCACAAGCAGGTCCTACGGTCCGTGGTTCATTCCACCGCCCATAAATGGGCTTTTGTAGGTTGAAATCTAGTAGTTTTAACGAGGGGAAATTTTGTCATTTTCATCATTTCTATTCCTAAACCACATCATTTTGGGATCTAAAAAGGCCTAAATCAGACCTTAAATCCCTAATACCACCCCTTATTCTCTTATTCTTCCAACTCTTAAATTCTCCTAAGGCATTCCTCCTACAAGAACAAGCTAAGGCAAACGAGGGTTTCCAAGAATCTTCCCAAGGCCTCAAGGTTCATCCTCCCTAAGGTTCCTAAGGTATGTGAGTTGATTTATGGGTATCCTTCCACCCATAAAGTCCTTCATTAAGTATTTTACCTTTTCTTTAAGTTCCTTTAATACATTATGTATATTTATGATAATTTCATGTTACTTTATATTGTTAAATGATATTAATGATGTCTTATGATATTCTACCAAGTGTATGCATGCTTTTAAGTTATTGAGTATGAACCCAAATGATGAGTATTGTTGATGACAAGATGTGGGTTGTTTTACATGTTTCCAAAAGAGGATATTCCCATGTTTTATGTGATTTATGATTGTTCATTTAAAAAATCCTAACCCACCTAGTATTCAAGTAAAGTCTTGTATGATTTATGATGATGATTAGGGCATTAAAGCTAAGATTTAAGTAATTATTTAGCAAAGTTATAAGTATATTGATAATTTCCCTAAAAGATGTTTAAGAAAGTCCCCAAGATGAAAGGACAATACTCACATGGTGGTTCCTAAGTTCGAGCTACTCTTATGATTTGCTACTTATGATTCTAAGTTATGTTTTAAGGATTCTATGGGATGACTTAGCTCCGAATGTGGCATTGAGGTGGGGTTCGGTAAGGGAACCTTAGAAGCAACCCTTTGTCGCATTAACTATGTGCCACCATAGGAGCCCTTGTAGGCTAGGTTGGTGGATCTACATACGTTATTTATGTTATTAAGATACATGAAAAGTTGACGGAGTTCCACCTGGAAAGTGGTCTCCTAGGGCCAACATAGGGGATTATGTTAGATTCGATGTAGTAGCTCACATGGTCTTAAATGTTGGTTAAGGTCATCTCCTGCAAGTTTACAACTCTATGATATGATTTCATTACTCATGTTTCCTCATGCATTTACTCTCATTCATATTGAGTGATGTTCCTTATTCATGTATGAGCTTACATTACTTCTACCTTATATATGTCTTACTTATGAACAATGAAATTACTATTTCAAGTATTGCATAGCATCTCACATACTTAGTACATTCCAAAAGTACTAACTCATATTTTGCTTGCATGATTTAACGATGTAGGTACTGGTACTCCTCCACCGGCTCGTGGCTAGTAGTTTTTGTTCAAGACTAGCACTTTTATTTGTGGTGTGCCCTTTGTTCGTGACTCTACAATTTTCTACTTTATCTTGTATTTCATTTTAAGACGATATATATGTTTCCCTTTTGAGGCTTTCACTTTCTATGTTATTTAATTATGAAGTCTTTTCTATTTGATGGAAACCGACCATTACCAGTTCCGTCTGTCGATGTGTTAGTTGGTATGCTTTATGGACAAAAGATATTAGTCTTCATGCTTTTTAATGTTTCTTCATTTCATAAGAAGCCTATAGACCCTTTCCCCATTTTAAATTCCGCATTTTCTTTATGTTTAATTCCTATAAATGCTTAGGATACTTAAGATGGCTTGGATAAGGTGCCCTTCAGTATCTCATTTGTCGTGTGTCGACTAGGACCTTAGGTCGGGTCGTTACAACAATCCCATGGTACGGTCCGTGAATTGATATATAACTCGTGCATTAAGGGTTTCATCCTATTGAAATTTATCCCCAAAAATAGACTCTGAATCCCCTTCTGCGAGACCAAATTCATGACTCTTAATCTCTACCATGGTTCATACTTGGGCGTCGTGCTTTGCATGGTCCCAAAATGTTAGCTACTAAAATTTGCACCCACGGTTCTATGAGCCCTTAGTATACAGTACACAGTTTCTTTTATGAGCCATAAATCCAATTCGTAGAAGCCTTTTAGACTTAGAATTTTTTTTATCCATTGAGGTTCCATTCACAATTAATCTATGAGCCATTTTGCTAAGTACAAATCGTAAAAAACTGTTGTGCTTCAACTTTCCAGTGGCCATAATTTGACCAATTTCTGGACCTCAACCATGAAACTGGTCTACAACCCGTGACTTAGTCCACGAGCCATAGATTGGCTCATGATATCAGTCCAGTTTCAAAATTTTCTGCAACCTTTCTATTTCTAGCCTTATCTATGTATCAGGTATTAAAATATCTCCCCTCTTAGGGTCATTCGTCCTCGAATGAGATAAAAGAAAACTTGAGTAGAGTAGAACATAACCGACAATCCATCATGAATGCAAAAATTACAACTTAAATGCCATTTTCATAAAATCATCAAATTTATGCATCACAAATCACTTAAAATCAGTCTCATGATAGGAAACATGTATTCGTGAGAATTTTAAGGAATAAATCGTATTTAGGTACCTTAGACTTGAATAGAAGGAAAGAGTTAAAGATATCCCTTCATCATGTCCACCTCTACTTCTCAAGTAGCACTCTCGACTTGTTGGTTTCTCCATAGCACTTTAATGGATGCAACTTCCTTAATTTTTAATTTCTTCACTTGTAAGTCAAAAATCTCAATTGATACTTCTTCATAAGTCAAATTCTCCTCAATAGTCACATCCTTTAATGGAACAATGGAATTAGGGTCACCTATGAATTTTTTCAACATCGAAACATGAAATACCGATAAACCATATCTAACTCCTATGAAAATCTAGCGCATAAGCCACCTTCCCAATTCATTTCACAATCTTATAAGGTCCCAAATATCTAGGACTTAATTTGCCCTTTTTGCCAAAATGCATTACACCTTTTACAGGTAAAATATTTATATACACCCAATTTGACGACTTTGGGAAACCTTGAACCTTTCCCTTATAACCTTTACTTTCTACATAGCTTCAAGTACCAAATCTAAATCATTCAAAGAAATCTCTCCAACTTTGAACCATCCCATCGGTGACCAACATCGTGTACCATACAAAGCTTTGAACGGTGTCATCTTAATACTTGAGTGGAAGCTATGGTTGCAAGCAAATTCAATAAGAGGTAGGTGGTCATCTGTCATGACCCAAGGATAGGGCCTAGATGTTACATGGCAAAAGAGAACCCGAGAGTCCTCCATCAAGTCATCTTAGCATCATCACATACATCATTGGTTCGGAAGCACGTAACATAATAAAAAACACATAAGTCTAAGGGATTTCGGGGCTTTGGACTCAAGCTATGGGGATGTTGCTGGGAATGGGATAAGAATGAATCATATAGCACATAGCAATTACGTTCTAAGGGGTGGGTAAGTATGAATCAAGCTATGGGGACAAGAAGGGTTAGGGACTTTCCACATAAGCACATTCCCATCCAACGAATCATAATAACATAAGCGGAAGCATAATCGAAACATACGTAATCATAGATGGGCATAGATAGTATAACATCTCCAACAAGAACATAGTATAGCATACAATAGAATCCGATATGTATCCAATAATGCCTCTACATAGAATAAGATGGGGGCCTCGACATAGACTGGGCTCACCCTTAAGTCACAAGAAAAATAAAATGAAATAAAAACATAAGATAGAGGAAGGTGGGTATTGCCCTTGGAGTATAGGGCTCACCACAATCAACAAGTCAAAAATCTCAACTAAACGTCCAATGGTGGATGAATGTCACCTCCGGTCCCTACATGGTTAGATCATGTAGACAAAGAGTATGGATTAACACATATAATGCACTAAGTATGCGGGTATGCAATGCACATGAACATGTACCTAACACATAAGCTAAATGACAAGGGTACATGTATATAGACAGAGAATATAAGCAAGGAAGAGTATCATATCAATATGCCATGCAATTATGATGCATGAATACAAACCTACATACCATAATGGGAATGTGACCTCAACCAACAACATGAGAGACCAAGCGAGCTACTACTTCGAATTGGACTACTTGCCAGGTTGATCCAAAGTCAACCCTTAAAAAGGGGATATATAACAAGTCAATCCCATCCATGGAGATAACCCATGTTGACACATGGTTTGACTGATAGGAGTATGGACCCTTGGAGATATTCCATCCCAACTCAAATCTCCCGGTGCTAAGTCTCATCCCACGAGAATACATATACATATACAAGCTTTCAAAACGGAGGTCTAATACTTCAAATCTACAAAATGCAAAGTTAGGCTAGAAGCTAAATCGTATTTCAAACCTTCCCATAATTAGGCAAAAAGGCCAAACAAGAGTTTCAAAAATCATATCCGTAGACCAATGCATAGGAATTGCTCATTCTAACATAATAATGTGGTGTAAACACCCAAAATTCTCATAGAGCTATATCAAGACAAGATGTCATCATATTCTAGTCAATTCCCATGTCTTACCAAAATCAAGTCAAATCATATCAAGAGGGTCAAGCCCTTATCAAGAGTTTCATCAAATCAAGCCTTTTATGTATGCATATGTCATGGATGATGAGATGAATGCATGGGAAATAGAGGTTCAATCATAATTCAATAATACAATATAAAATTCAATTGAAATCCATGAGAAAATCCCAATTTAAATCACAATTTAAGTTGATCATGCTCAAACAAACTTTCAAGGGACCATACACGTTCAAATCTTCATAATTCCAATGCAAACCATGATAATTGAATTTAACTCATCTTAAAATCAACCTTAAAATACAACCCACAACTCAATTGAATTAAATCATCCATAAATTTAAAGACCCAATTTCAATGAGAGCAAAATTCATCAAGATTGAAGAAGGGAATTTTGGGCCTTCATGGTTGAAAGGAGAACCATGAATCAATCCCACATAACTTGAATTAATTAAGAAGAATAAGAAGAATTTGAAGAAGAATTGAGTTTCCCCCTTGATTCCCAAGCTAGCCTTCAATGGAGTTTGAGAGCAATTTTAGAGAAATTGAAGAGATTTGAATTGAATAAGAGTGAATAGGGTTAAATCAGGGGTTTAGGAGAGTTTAAAAAAATGCTAAAATGACCTTAGGATTAATTAAAAATTATAATTAAATTATTAATGAAATGAGGAAAAAAATTGGAAACTGTCACTGATGGAGTGCACTACACGGACCGTGTAGTGACTCACGGTCAGTGAGCCTTGCCGTGAGGCATCACTTGACGATGAGCTTTAATCTGGCAATAGATAGAAAAATTTGAAATGTCAACCATACGGTTAACTACACATACCGTGAGGCATCACACGGACCATAAGGTGGTTCGTGGAGCCTCCCTTGGCTCAGAGCCTCAGACTTGAACCTTGGTTGCTCACTAGAATTCACACGGACAGGGCTCACGAGCCGTGAGGCTTCACAAGAGTCGTAAGGTGATCCGTGAAGCCTTACTTGGCTCAGAGTCTTGGTCCAGAGCCTTGGTTTCTCACTGGAACTCACACAGACCGTTTCATGGGTCTTGAGCCTCCACACGGCCTGTGAATCCCACCGTGAAGCAGTGCCTTATCCAACAATTTCTTCCCTTTTCCAGAATGCTTCCCTGTGCAGGCAGTCCCACTGCAAAGGTCATAACTTCCACATCCGAACTCTAAATTAAGTAAAACTAAGTGAGTTGGGAACATAGCTCAAAGAGCTTCAATCTGATAGGTCATGGCCCACACAGTTCACCCTGTAATAATAGATATGGTCGTTTAAAGTCAGTATTTTCACAAGACGTCGAGCAAGACTTAACCAATGTAATTTCTTCCAAGATGGTCATGCAAGAGAGACTCGGGAAACTCAAAAGCCAATCAAGATAGATTCAAATCAGACCTCAAACAGCATAACAAATTTTTGGAAGTTTTGGGTTGTTACATTCTCTCTACCTTGGGAACATTCATCCTCGAATGGGCTAGAACAATGCTTGAAAAACTCAAATTGACAAGAAATATTTCAACATAAAACATGATGCATCATTCATTTCAAAAGTCATTTAAAACTCATGTCAAAACATCATTCAAATCATTTTCATGCACATGTATGCATATAATTCCATGAAACTTAAAAAAATAAAGAATTAGGACCATTCGGAAAGAAAGATAGAACCTAGTACCTTAGGCTTGAGTAGATCAGAGAAGGTAAGTTTATCGCTCCATCATGTCCAACTCCGCTTCCCACGTAGCACTCTCCATATGTTGGTTCCTCTAAAGCACTTTAACTGAAGCTACCTCCTTGTTACGAAGTTGCTTCACTTGCCTATCTAAGATTTCAATCGGTACCTCTTCATAAGTTAAATTCTCCTCAATCGTAACGTCCTCTAAAGGTAAAATGGTTTTAGGGTCACCAACCAACTTCCTTAACATTGAAATATGGAACACCGGGTGAATAAAACTCATACCCAAAGGAAACTCCACTCTATAAGCCACATTGCCAACCCGTTCAATGATCTCATATGGCTCGACATACCGAGGGTATAACTTACCCTTTTTGCCAAAACACATGATGCCCTTCATAGGTGATACCTTTACATAAACCCAATCACCCACATGAAATTTGAGGTCTCTTCTCCTAACATCCGAATAGGACTTTTGGCGACTTTGAGTCGTTCTCAACCGTTCCCTAATCAACTTCACCTTCTTTATAGCTTCAACAACTAAGTCCGGGCCTAACAATGCCATCTCACCTAACTCAAACCATTCCATCGGGGACCTATACCCCCTACCATACAAGGATTCAAATGGGGCCATACCAATACTATCGTTGTAACTATCGTTGTAGGCAAACTCGATAAGCGGTAGATGATCATCCCAATTTCCCTTGAACTCCAACACACAAGCCCTCAACATATCCTCAAAGGTTTGAATTGTCCTCTCGGCTTGCCCATCGGTTTGAGGATGGAATGTGGTGCTCAATTTAATCTTCGTGCCAAGTCCCCTTTGAAATGATCTCCAAAAGTGAGAAGTAAATTGGGTACCACGATCCGATATGATAGACCTCGGTACACTATGCAATTTCACTAACTCCCGGATATATAATTTTGCATAATCTTTGGCATTATAGGTAGTCTTGACCGGTAAGAAGTGAGCCAACTTAATCATTCGATCCACCATAACCCATATAGAATCAAACTATTTCTGAGTATGAGGTAACCTTACTACGAAATCCATGTTCACGTCCTCCTACTTCCAAGTAGGAATCTCAATATCTTGGGCCAAACCATCGGGCCTTTGATGTTCAACCTTCACTTGTTGGCAATTTGGACATTCCGACACAATCTTGGCTATGTCCTTCTTTATTCCATGCCACCAATATATCTCTCTTAAGTCCCGATGCATCTTAGTGGATCTCGAATGAATAAAATATTAGGAATTATGAGCTTCACTCATGATGACCTCTCTAGGCCATCGACATTCGGGACACACAATCGATCTTGATACCGTAGTATGCCATCTCCCTCTTGGGAGAAAACCTCTATCTTCTTTTCAGCAACTAACTTCTTAAACTCAACCAAGGAAGGATCTAAATCCTATTTTGCTTTTACATCAACAATAACAGAAGATTCAGATCCGCTTTGAACAAAAATACCACCATCATTTGAGTCGGCCAACCTAACACCCAACCTAGCCAAACGGTGCACATCTCTTACCATTTCCTCCTTCTCTTTATAACTTTGCGACACATTTCCCATGGATAGTCTACTAAGGGAATCTGCTACGATGTTCGCCTTGTCCGGATAATATTGGACACTCATAGCATAATCCTTGAGTAGTTCCAACCATCTCCTTTGCCTCAAGTTAAGATCCCTCTGGGTGAATGCATATTACAAACTCTTGTAATCGGTGAAAACATCCACATGAACCCCATATAAATAATGTCTCCAAATCTTTAAAGCAAACACCACCGCCGCCAACTCAAGATCATGGGTCAGATAATTTTGGTCATGAACCTTCAATTGCCGAGACGCATAAGCTATCACCTTACCCTGTTGCATGAGTACACATTCCAACCCAATCTGCGATGCATCACAATATACCACAAACCATCTAGCCCATTTGGTAGAGTCAAAATTGGAGCCGATGTAAGCCGATCCTTCAAAGTCTGAAAACGCTTCTCACACTCATTCGACCACACAAACTTAGCCTTCTTTTGAGTCAACTTAGTCAACGGGGATGCAATAACCGGACAACCCAAGGAAACTTTGGATATCAGAAGGGGTCAACGGTCTAGGACAATTGTTTACGGCTTCAGTCTTCTTGAGATCAACTTTAATACCATCACCGGACACCACATGACCAAGAAAAGTAACTTCCCCCAACTGAAACTCACACTTGCTAAACTTGGCATACAACTATTTCTCCCTCAAAGTTTGAAGCACCAACCTCAAATGGTCTATATGCTCTCGCTCACTTCGAGAATAAATCAAGATATCATAGATAAAGACCACCACAAAACTATCAAGAAATGGCTTGAACACCTGATTCATGAGATCCATAAACACCGCAGGGGAATTAATCAAACCAAACGACATCACCATAAATTTAAAGTGCCCATAACGAGTTTGAAAAGCTGTCTTGGGAATATCACACTCCCTTACCTTCAACTGATGGTAGCCCGAACGAAGATCTATCTTTGAGAAATGAGTGGCTCCTTGAAGTTGATCAAACAAGTCATCAATTCTGGACAACAAATACTTATTCTTAATGGTCACCTTGTTCAACTGCTGATAATCGATGCACATTTGGAGCAACCTATCCTTCTTCCTTATAAACAACACGAGAGCACCCCAAGGTGAAATACTTGTCCTGATATAGCCCTTCTCTAACAAGTCTTTCAACTAATCCTTCAACTCCTTTAGTTCAGCCGGAGCCATACGGTAAGGAGGAATGAAAATGGGTTGAGTATTAGGAAGGGGATCTATGCCAAAATCCACCTCTCTATTAGGAGGAATACCGAGCAAGTCCTCGGGAAACTCATTAACCACCGGAACCTATTCAAGAGAAGGTGACTCAACCTACACATCTCTAACCCTCACAATATGATAGATATTCCCCTTAGAAATCATCCTCCGGGTTTGAGGTAAGAAATAAACTGATCTCTAACCACGAAATCTCTACCCTTCCATTCCAAAAATAGGTTCATTAGGAATTTGGAATTTGACTTGT
>JBCEWC010020318.1:0-10986 GCA_038996855.1 Solanum aculeatissimum
ATATGGAGAAAAAACAATGGGATCGATGCAATGTGATGGTCATTTCATGGATCATGAGCAATGTTAGACAGGAACTGTTTAGTGGAATCTTATTTCGGTCTGATGCAGCCTTAGTATGGTCAGATTTGAAGGAACGATTATACAAGGTAAACATGTCAAAGATCTTTCATCTTCACAAAGCCATCGTCACACACACTCAAGGTACTTCACCTGTGTCTGTTTACTACTCAAGGTTTAAAGACTTATGGGATGAGTTTGATTCTATAGTGCCCTCTCCATCTCGTGACTGCGCTAAATCAAAGGAATATACAGATAGCATGAGTAGACAAAAACTGTTACAGTTTCTTATGGGATTATATGATAGTGATGGGCAGGCTAGAAGCCAAACTCTCATGATGAATCCACCATCTAATGTAAATCAATGTTACGCTATGATAGTACAAGATGAGAGTCAACGAGCACTAAGTTGTGATTATCATGGAGGAACTGGAAATATTGATCCAACTACAATAATTGCCAATACATCTGGTAGTTATAGCTTGGGAGGATCAGGTGCAAGAAATAAAGGGGTGAAAGGTTATGGAAATGCTCAGAGACAACAAAGAACTGGTAGCCCCTATTGTGATCATTGTAAAATGAAGGGACACAGTAGGGATGAAATATTGTACTCACTGTAAAATGCAAGGTCATACAAAGGAGATTTGTTATCAATTGATTGAATACCCTCTAGACTAGAAAGGAAAGAAGAGAGTGAATATGGTGCAGGCATCGAATGGACCACAAATGGAAGGAATGCGAGATGACTTGTATGGAAATTCACAGATACAAGGACTACAGAGGACTAGAAGTGAACAACTGGACCATTATATTCAACCTGGAACAAGCAATGGAGTTGGATTTGTGCCTCATTTTACTCAAAGTCAGTACAACCAAATATTGTAAATGCTGAACAAATCTAAGATGAGTGAGTCTAGTGCAAATATGGCAGGTACATGTGCAGATACTTCCTTTTATAATGTTGTAACTAATTGTGGTCTAGATTGGATAGTAGACAGTGGGGCAACTAATCATATGGTTGGTACTGAAACATTATTAAATCATGGTTCGGCAGTGAAGAATCCAGGAATGGTTCAATTAGCAACAGGTTAATCAACAACTATTACAAAATCAGGAAGTTCTCATCTATCAGGAGGTGATATTGTTGAGAATGTATTATGTGTACCAAAATTTGAATTCAATCTCTTATCATTGTCTAAACTGATAAAGGAACTGAATTGTTGTGCCTCATTTTCCCAGATTTTTCATCCTTCAGGATCTCTTCACTGGGAAAGTTAAGGAGTTTGGTAAGGAGGAAGATGGCTCATATTTGCTAAAGAATCAACTTCATGATCAGACACAAGAAACAAGATTAGTGACAACAAGAAGAGGATGTGGAGATAATGACATATGGCACAAGAGATTAGGGGGCGTGCCTTTGAATGTGATTAGGAAAATTAGTATGCTTAAGCTCAATAAGAGTCTGTCTCTAAATCATTGTGATATATGTCCACAAGTAAGACAAATCAGACTTCCTTTTCATGATAGTAATAATAGAAGTATCAGATGCTTTGATTTGATGCATATGGATGCTTGGGGACCTTATAGTGCATCTACACATAATAACAAGAAGTTTTTTCTCACACTGGTTGATGATCATTCTAGATGGACTAGGTATTCTTACTGCATCTTAAATCAGATGTTTCCACTGTACCGAAACAGTTTATCTTGATGATTAAAACACAATTAAAATGTGCAAATTAAGGTTTCAGGTCAGACAATGGAGGAGAGTTTTTTAATTCCCAATGTGATGAGTTGTTCAAGAGTTGTGGAATTATACACCAAAGTTGTTGTCCACACATACCTCTACAGAATGGTGTGGTGGAAAGAAAACACAGACACATCCTAGAGACAGTTAGAGCAATTAGGTTTCAAGGACATTAACCGATCAGATTCTGGGGAGAATGCATATTAGCAGCTATGCATCTGTCCTAAATAATGTGTTGCAGAAATATCGTGGATTAACTAAAACATAATCAAAAACAAAAAAAATAGAGAAGAAAAATAAGACAAGGATTTAACGAGGTACGGCTATGCCTATTCCTTACAGCAAAGACAGAGAGAGTTTTCCACTATGAAAGAAAAGAAGAAGTTTTCAATGCTTTAGAGTCCTCAACTAAGTACCATATATATGGATCCCAATTAATTTCAAACCTATAAGATAAAGGTTTTCCTAGTCCAAGAAGACAATAATATATTCCTTTCCCAAATCTATTAGGACAAGGGTTTCCCAATACGGATTGTGAGTTTCCTAGTATATACAAGTAACAACCCGAAAATTTTTGAACCTTGTGATGTTGATTGAGGTCTTATTTGGACCTACCATGCTTGGTTAATGAGCTTCATAAGTCTCTCTTGAATAGTCATATTCAAAGAAATCGCATTGTTAAGTTTTGCATGACATCTTGTGGAAGTACTGACTTCAAATGGTCATAACTCTTAGAACATGTGGAAATTGGAGGACCAAGACATATCAAATTGAAGCTATTTGATTTATATTTCCAACGCGCTTGGTTTTACTTGATTCAAAATTTGTATGAAGAAGTTATGGCCTTTTTGGTGGAACTGCCTGCACAGGGATCCTTTTCTGGAAATTTGACTAAGGCACACTCCCATGGTGACCTTCAAGGACCATGTGCCACTTCATGGTCCATGAAGTGGTCCATGTGACCTCTCACGAGGTGTGGTAAGGTGTTTCAGGATGGTCTTGACCCAAGGGTTGATTCTAAGTATGAAATTACCATTCTGGAAGCTTGCATTATGTTGACGAGGGGCCAAACGGCCTGTGGAGCCATGGACGGCTCACGTGGCTGCTTCTCGTGTAAGAGTTGACTATTTCATGACCAATGAAAGCCTCATGGACCACTGGATGGTCCATGAGCCATCACACGATCCGTGAAGGTGGCTGTCAAAGTGTCAGTGTGGAGGTTTTTCTAAGTATGGAATCTCTTATGGACCGTTGGAAGGGTCAAATTTAACTGGTCGTATCTCTTAGCACAGAATGAACTGGGTGTCCCATTACATATCAAATTGAAGATCTTCGAAGTATCTTTCCAATAAAACTGAGTTCACTCAATTCCAAGTTTGCAGTAAGAAGTTATGCCTATTTTCATAAGGACTGACTGGGTTGAGTCAGTGAGCCTCGCGACCGGTGAAGAGGCTCGGCTCACGACCCATGAAACGGTGAGTGCTTCAGGTTAAACTTCCAGGTCACATTTTCTTGAGGTATTTTTCATAATTTGACCCATTCCCAAGGTCTTTTATGACCTTTAAACCTATCGTAAGCCCCCAAATCAGATTTTTTTCATTCCTCTTCATTAAATTCATTCAAACCCTTAGAACTTTATTCAAAAAAATCTCTAAGAACTCCTCAAGACCTCCATTAAAGACTTAGCTTTTGAATCAAGGGAAGGTTCCGTTCTTCATCAATTCTTCTTACTTTTCTTGGCTAATCAAGGTATGTGGGAATTTATTCATGGCTCCTTTCAACCATGAAGCCCCAAATTAATTTTCTTCAATTGTTTTCATGAAATTATGCTTGCTTCAATTATGGGTCTTTAAATTTATTGTTGATTTAATTAAATTGAAGTATGGGTTATACTTATTATATGATTTTAAGATTATTTAAATTAAATTATCATGGTTTGCATTAAAATTATGAAGATTTGAATATGCATTGTCCCTTGAAAGCTTGTTTTAGGCATGGGTAATTTAAATTGTGGTTTAAATTTGGATTTTCTCATGGATTTTACTTGAATTTCATATTGTATTGTTGATTTAAGATTGAATCTATATTTTCCATGCATTCATCCCATCATTCATAACATATGCATATATGAAACTTGATTTTGATGAAACTCTTGATATGGGCTTAGTCCCACCTTGACTTGATTTTTGTAAGACATGGGATATGACTAGAATGTGATCACATCTTTTCTTGACTTGGCTCTTTGAGCATCTTGGGTGTTTGCACCATATTGTACTTGACTTGGCTCTATGAGTATATTGGGTGTTTACATCATCTAGTACTTGCCTTGAATGAGCTACTCCTATGCATTGATCCTTGTACTATGATTTGGCTTTTCAGCCCAACCTTGCATTGTATTGACTTGAAAGACAAACCTCCATTTGAAATCTTGTATATGTATATGTATTCCCGTGGGATAAGACTTAGTACCGAGGGATTGTAGTCAGGGTGGACTATCTCCAAGGGTTCATACTCCTTTCCGTCAAACCATGTGCCAACATGGGATTCTCCCTTTTAGGGATTGACTTGTATTCCCCTTTTTAGGGTTGACTTGGGATCTACCTGGCAAGTAGTCCAATTCCAAGTAGTAGCTCGCTTGGTCTCTCTTGTTGTCGGCTAAGGTCACATCCCCGCTATGAATATGGAACTATCGCTTTCATGCATCATAGATTTCATGGAATATTGACATAATATCTTTCCTTGTTTATATACTTCTTTCTATATATACCTGTCCTTGACATATAACTTATTTTGTAGGTTCAGGATCATACGTAATGCATGTCTGTATACTTAGTGCATTCTATGTACTAACCCATATTCTTCATCTACATGATCTAACCATGTAGGGACCAGAGTCGATATCTGTCCACCTTTGGGACGGTTAGTTTGGTGATCTCGGATTGTTGCATATGGTGAGCCCTTACTTCAAGGACAAAAGCCACCTCCCTCTATCTTATGTGTTGTTTACTTTCTTTCTATCTTATGACTTAAGGGTGAGCCCGGGATATGTCGTGGCCCCATCTTATTTTATGTAGAGGCATTGTTGGACATATCAGATTCTATTGTACGCCGTCATATATGTTTGTATGAGATGCTTCGGCTTGATTATGCTTATGTCCTTATGAATTGTTTTAATGAGATTGTGCCTATGTGGAAAGTCCTAAGTCCATCCTTGCCCCCATAGATTGAGTCATACTTACCTACCTTTTAGAACGTACTTGTTATGTGCTACGTGATTCATGCAAATTCCTTTCCCGATGATACCCATAGCTTGAGTCCAAAGTCCCATAATCCCATAGAATTATGTGTTACTTGTTATATTATGCACTTCCAAACCAATAAAGTGTAAATGGATGCTAATATGGCTTGATTGAGGGCTCTCGGATTCTCATTCGCCATGTCACATTTACGCCCTACTCTCAGGCCGTGACAATACAAGGGAAATATTCAAGACATAATTAATAAACAATTAATAAATCTTCCCCTTGGCTTGAATTTCCTTTATCAATTTAAATAACATCTCTCTGCCTTGCTCTTATCCCTTCATAGGGCTTAGTGAGTACTACATACACCAATCAAGTCTAGACAATGTCTACACTTATTGGTCGGGACTGCCTTGGTCATCATATCTGCTGGATTATCATGTGTAGACACTGTCTTTACATCAACACCTTTAGATGTAATATCTCGAATAAAATGATGATTAACTATCATTTGATCCCTTGATAATGAACCAAGCTTTCCCATTTTACTTGTAGGACCAATCCATTGATGTTCTTTTGAACTAGAAATAACTTATTTATAGCTATTAGGCATAAGCACGTCAATGGTTTCTGCAACTGATAAAGTAGATTCTATAAAATTTTCATATCCGAAAAGATTTTCATCAACCATGTTTGCAAATCTTTTTTGTGGGTTGATCACTCTCTTTTTCCTGCCTATTGCAATGCTATATGATTGTTGTTGTACACATGCATCACCATTATCATCTTGGTTAATGACTTGTTAGTGGAGATTCAACCTCTAGCTCTATGCGGTCACTAACACTATGATCTGTTTATGCTATTGCCTTTTCCTTCTGACTGTCCACTGAGGCAAATTAATTAAATGCCATATCCCTGCTAATAATTAATCCTAGAGTCTTTTGATCTGCGCACCACAACCTATAACCTTTCAAATCAGTTGCATACCGTAGAAATATGCACTTCTTTGCCCTCGATTCAACCTTTCCATCCCTCACATGAACATAAGAAGGACAACCAAATACCCTTAAATTTGAATAATCAGCAGGTGAACTGGACCAAATGTCAAAAAGAGTTTTGAACTCAATAGGTATATATGGAGATATATTGACCAAATAACAAGTTGTATTGATTTCTTCAGCCTAAAAAACTTTGCTAACACATGAGTTTGAAAGCATACTTCGTGCCCTATCACAAAATGTCTTGTTCATACATTCTGCAACACCATTTTGTGGTGGTGTTCCAACACAAGTGTTGTGTCTCACTATGCCCTCTCTGTTGCAGAAATCATTGAACCCCGAGTTGCAAAATTCCAACCCATTGTCAATTTGTAGACGCTTAAATTTTCTTTTGGTTTGCCTCTCAACCATCGTCTTCCATTTAACAAATGTCGGAAATGCCTCATATTTTGTTTTTAGAAAATAGACCCATACATTCTTGAGTAATCATCAATCAAAGTCATAAAGTACCTAGCACTACTTTTGGAGGAAATTCTATTTGGACCCCACAAGTCTAAAAGTATATAATCTAACTTGTCTTTGGTCTTGTGTGTTCCCTTTTTGCTAAACTTCACCTTTGCTTGCTTACAAAACACACAATTCTCACAAAAATTCAAAGCTTGATTTTTGTAACCATCCAATAAATTCCGCTTGTTCAACAAAGACAATCCCATGTCACTCATATGACCAAGTCACAAGTGACACAATTAAGACTGATTCAGATCACTCTTTCCAGAAGCTATTATCGTTTCCCATTAAACTACAGTGGCTTGTAGATAATACAGTCTATAATGAAGCTTGTCGTTTATGAGTACCGTGGAGCCTTTACATACTTTAAGTGTCCCATTCTCTAAGTGGAACTTATACCTTTGATCATCCAAAGTCGAAAGGGAAATTAAATTTCTCTTCATTCGAGGAATATGCCAACACTCAACATTTCTGACAGTGCCATCGAACATTCTCAATCTGATGTTACCAATTCCCTCTACCTCTAATGAATTGTCATCACCTAGGTAGATAGTCCCTGTCGTCTGTTTGTAAGTTGCAAACTAATTTTTATGTCAACTCATGTGAAAAGCTGCACCAGAATCAAGAACCCAAGAATTGTGCCTATGATTAGAACTCACAGAATAAACTTCTCCTACATAGTCACTGTCATCAGAATTATTACGTGTGTCGACAATGTTTGTTGAGCAATCAACTTTCTGATTTCCTTTTTGATTCTTTAGTTTAGGACAATCTCTTTTGTAATGACTCTTTTCCCTGCACTCATAGTAGTTCTGCTTCCTTGCTCTAGACTTCGATCTGGCGTTAGACCTTTTTATATTAAAGTCCTTTTCTTGTGTTCTTCCCCTACTCAAAAGACCTTGACCCTCAGTTCTGCTATCCCAAAAGATCTTCTTCAACTCTTTAGACTTTAGTGCATTACTAACATCATCAAGTGAGATGCTATCTTTACCATATATCAAATGTATCGACAAAAGTATCGTAAGATGGTGGTAAAGAACATAACACGATTAAGGCCCGATCCTCACTTTAGATTTTGATATCTACATTTTTCAAGTCCATTATAATTGCATTAAACTCATCAAGGTGAGTTTTGACCAGTGTACCTTTATTCATACGAAGATTGTATAACCTCTTTTTCAAGTATAGATGGTTTGTCAGCGATTTCTTAGAATACAAATCTTATAACTTCTTCCATATTGTTGATATAGATTTCTCTTCAACAATTTCTCGAAGAACGTTAACGCTCGGGAATATCGAACTCAAAGCCCTCTCCTTCAATTCATCTTGTTCCGATTCTTTCAACTCTTTTGAAAAATCCTCCTCAATTGCCTTCCATAATCCTTGTAACACCAATGCTGATCTCATTCTAAGCTTCCATAGACTAAAATTAGAACCACCATCGAATTTCTCTATTTCATACTTTGTAGAAGATGATGAAGACACCTTACCCTATGATTATGTCTAGATATTCCAACCAAGTTTTGTACCAATTATTGTGAAAATATCATGGATTAATGATACACAATCACAAGTAAAAAAAATGGAGAAGAAAAATAACAAAAGGATTTAACGAGGTTCGGCTACGCCTATTTTTCCAACAAAGACGGAGAGAGTTTTCCACTATGAAAGAAAAGAAGAAGTTTTCAATGCTTTAGAGCCCTCAACTAAATACCCTATATCTAGATCCCAATTAATCATAAACCTATAAGAGAAAGGTTTTCCTAGTCCAATAAGGACAATATATTCTTTTCCCAAATCTATTAGGACAAGGGTTTCCTACACCAATAGGGATTGTGAGTTTCCTAAAATATACAGGGGAAAATTCAAGACATAATTAATAAATAATTAACATAATGTCTCTCTGTTTGGAAGACAACCTGATTTATCATATATGAGGATCATAGGATGCCTATCTTATGCTACTACCACGCACAACATGGATAAGTTTGGTCCAAGGGAAACTAGATCAGTCCTAATGGGATATGGAACTACAGAGAAAGGACACAAGCTATATGATCTTGATCACCACATTTTCTTTGTTTGCAGGGATGTGGTGTTTACTGAAACCATTTTTCCTTTTAAAACTCACTCATCAGATTTTTTGCAGAATAGAACTACCACACCTTTAGGTGCTGGATCAGACGTAGAGACCAAATTTTCACCTGAAGAAAATACAACAACAACCACTACTACTAAAAGGTGATTTAGCGACAATTATTTTGTGGCAATAAGCTAATTGCCACTAATGTATACACCCGAGGCAAATTATCAGCGACTAATGTTTAATAGCCACCAATAATTATATTTTTAGTGGCAATTAAAAATAATAGCCATAACAAAAACCTCTTTTTCATGAAAATTAAAGTTCCCATGCGTCTTAAAACTTTTCCCTATCAAATAAGGAAAACTTCCCTCCATCTTTCCTACTCCGATCAAATTAGGAAAAATAACCTAATTAAAACTCTCCCATGTTGATAAAGAAAAGGCTTATTAAAAATATCTCACGTACATAAGGAATTACGCTAACCTAATTCATCACAATAGCACGTCCAACAGCATACAGTTCCCTCGCAGTAACGACGATAAAAAAAAAAGAGTACTTCACGCTTCTTCACTCTTTCGTTTCTACGTGTTCCAACATCATCCTTGCTTTGTAAACCTTTAATGAAAATATACCCCTGTAATTTATTTTCTATCATGTTCATGGATCTGTTTAGACGAAGAAAACAAAAAATATGTTGATGAACTAATCAGTATTTAGGCATCGATTGTGATTTTCAAGTGATTTGATATCTGTAAAAGTAACGTTTTCTGTGTTTGTGATCTTTGGCTACTATTTTTTTATTGTACTTGATTGTATCAATTTCTTAATTAATATATAATAAAGTGCGTCATCTATGAGTTCCAACATCGTCCTTGCTATGTAAACCATCACTCTTATATTAAGACGAGTAATAATTAATACATTAAGAATACGAATGTTTAGAAGTTCCATTGTGAATACGAGCACTAGTGTAGGAAAACTATTATTTTGTTTTGATTATTACATAAGATCTCTTCTTTGAAAGATTCAAGATTAGCGATTACATAGATGCTCGGTTAATATATAGTGGCTAGCGCTCTATTTTTGTTAACTTGAGAAAAGATTTCCTAATCACATCGTCCTTGCTTTCTAAACTGTCTTTCTTATATTACGACGCGTTATAATTAATACATTAAGAATACGAATGTTTAGAAGTTCTATTATGAATACGATCACTAGTGTAGGAAAACTATTATTTCGTTTTGAGTATTACATAAGATCTCTTCTTTGAAAGATTCAAGATTAGCGATTACATAGATGCTCTGTTAATATATAGCAGCTAGCGCTCTGTTTCTGTGAACTTGAGAAGAGATTTCCTAATCACATCGGAATGATCAGGAGGTTTTATAATCCTCTGAGTTTCCTTCTTCTAAAATATCTATCTCAATTTTAGAAAGGTCCAAATTTACTCTAGTTTTATTTGGGAGCTGATGCCTGGAAAGTTTAAGTTGAATAGAACTGCAAGTATGGCTGTGTTTGTCGAGCGCAACAGCAGTAGCATTGGATTCTCTAAAATAGTGGTTAAATCTGAACACTTAGAATTATCTGATGATGAGTTGAAGTCTGTCCAGTAGAGTAGAATCTCACTATCATAGGGGAAAACGCAAAAGAACTAGGTTTGGGCAATCTAAGAACACTGCAAGTTCAGGTGTTGAATGTTCATTCAATACTTAAATTATGAATAGAGTGTCTGATGTAGCTAATTTGCCTCACTTGCTTAAGGAAGTGGTTTCTATCCTACCCTCGCCTCCTAGATTTGCCCCAGATTCTTCTTGGATTTTCCATCCATGGATTGCTCCACCATTTTCTGAACCTAACTAGGACCTCCCAAATTATCTCTGTGAATTCCACGAGCTCCAATCTTACCAGAGTTATGTACTCTGTTGGGAGTTTAGGCTTAAAAGTTTGTGTGTCGCTTTTATGGTAAGGAACATTATCGATATATTAAGACGCGTGACTACTAATACATTAAGTACCTAAGGATAGGATTCCTCTCGACACAAAGAAATCAGGTTAAGTCATTTCTTAGTCCGACTCCATTATTTTTGAAGTCTTCTCTTTTATAGCCTGAGCTGGTCTAATTGCCTCCTCCTTAGTAGCTTGATCTTCTCAAGAGACCTTATTCATAGTAGCTTGTTGTCCTTGCTTTATAAACCGTCACTCTTATATTAAGACGTGTTATGACGCGTAATAACTAATACATTAATACTACAAATATTTATAATTTCTATTATGAATACGATCACTAGTGTAGGAAAACTATTGTTTCATTTTGAGTATTACATAAGATCTCTTCTTTGAAAGATTCAA
>JBCEWC010020319.1:0-10986 GCA_038996855.1 Solanum aculeatissimum
TGTCGTTATTTTCCCATTTTGTCCCATTATTATTTTACCATTTATTATTTTGTGTGGGTCCCTCATTTTTCCCAACAATCCAAAACCTCATGATGGAGGGAAAATCAATCCATGAC
This sequence comes from Solanum aculeatissimum, assembly GCA_038996855.1. Taxonomy (NCBI): domain Eukaryota; kingdom Viridiplantae; phylum Streptophyta; class Magnoliopsida; order Solanales; family Solanaceae; genus Solanum; species Solanum aculeatissimum. Next base: position 117 of record JBCEWC010020319.1, read on the forward strand.
CAGTATAACATCAAAGTCCAACATATCTAACAAAATAAGGTTAGCCTGAGTCTCATGCCCCTTAATAGTCATCATGCAGAACCTGCATACCTTATCCACTACTAAAGAATCCCCTACCGAGATCGAAACATGCAACAATACCTTTAGTGACTCATAATCAATGTCCATGGGAAGCAAAATATAAAGACACATAAGAATACGTGAAAACTGGATCAAATAGAGTTAAAGAAGTCTATTGACATATGAGGATAGTACCTCTGAAGACATCATCTGATGCCCCGGTAGGGGTGGCAATGGGGGATGGGGTGGGTATGATTTTTTTTATTTTCAATCCGCCCCTGCCCCGCCTTACATAGACCCGCCCCAAATAAAACTGTCCTACTTAAATTTTTAAGTTCTTTTATTTTTTAATTGAATTTAATATGAAAAATGAAAATTCATAAAAAAAATTTAAAAAAATTCGCTGATTAACATCTCAACAACTAATTAAGTTTTTTTAGTTGACATTTCAACAATTATTTCTTAATCGTTAATTAAAAGTCTCTAATTAATATTTCAACAACTAACAATTTACCGGACATGTCTAATTTAAATTTTTAGAAAAAAATAAAATTAAAGTCAATTTTTAATATAAAAGTTTATATATTTGATTTTTACTAATTACAATTATTTAATTTTCTTCGAATTCCTATTTGGTTCTTTAAACCCACATCTGCCTCGCCCCACACAACTTTAAATCTATCCCGTCCCCGCATAGCTCTAAATCCACCCCGCCCCGCCCCGTTGCCATCCCTTTGCCTCGGCCTCCACCCTAGTTGGAGCAACATAAAAATGTTTGCCTAAAGTCACAGGCATAGATGAAACTACAAATTACAATTACATTTACGTTAATAGTCAAGAATTTTAATATTATCGGTATAATTTAACAGCTGTATCTTTACCATTTTTTCCTAAGTTACTACTCCCTCTGTCCATCTTTACTTGGCCCCAATACTATTTTAGGATGCCCAACAATACTTGTCCAGTTTATAAAATCAAGAGATAATTTTACACTAATTTCCTAATTTACCCTTGTCATTAATTATAATTGTTTCCCTGTTATATTTTTCAATATATTGTATTAATTATATTCAAAGAGTGATTTGGTAAACTTACCCCTATCATTTATTGTTTCTTAATTCATATGCCAAGTCAATAGGGATCAAGTAAAGTTGGACGGAGGGAATAATACGATCTTATCCTATATAATTAATTACGTACAATTGATCTGATAATGAATGGAACTTTTCATTATTAAATCCCTGTATTATGCCTTTTAAAATTCCAAAAATGTTTAGTCTGTGTAGTTGCCTTGATTTCTGGGAAGGTATTGTTTGTGACCACATGCTCAACAGCTATGCACCTAGTTTTATGACTTTGTAAACTAGCATAGTGTGAAGGGACTTGTTGAATGATTCAAAATCAAAATTCCCTATAGGGACCAAACTATAAAGTAGTAAAGAGTGGTATTATTGTAGCAAACTCTTCATAGTTATTTATTTTAGAAGGCATTGACCTTGGTGAAACTTGAATGCTACTAGTAGAGTATGTAAATTTGTTCGAGTGGAGAAGGAATTTAAGAGAATTATGGATATTTAGAATCAGAATGTACAAATATAATTAAGGAATAAAAGTGCAATGATAACAAAATAAATGATATTTGTTTTAGTTAATATATTAAGCAAAGATATAATTGCTAAAGCAAGTCCAATTATCTCCAACTTATGAGATATTCTTTCTATCTCAATTTATATAGCATGCTTTTATTTTAATCTATTTGAAAAAAAATATTATTTTTTTATAATTATAAATAATTTAACTTTAGAATTTTATCAAAAAGTATGTTTGACTATAAATATTTCATTTTTTTAAAATAATATATTAAATTAAAAAATGTCACATCTAGTTTTTGTTTTTGACCTTTACCTATGTGGACTAATTTAGAAGTTGATCATAAAGTACCGATGAGATGTGAGGGAATGGGATGGGATGAGATTTTCCAGTTTTGGATGCCGCAAAAAGAGTGTCTTTTTTATTTTAACTATGACATTTTTGTCTCATTCGTCGGGCGGAGAAAGTAGAATTTTTCCCTTTCACATGAAATTATAAATAAAGAAAGTTATAGGTGGTGACATAAGGTGGGCTGTTAATACTCTCTCCGTCTAGTTTTACTTGACCCTTATTGACTTGATACATAAATTGAAAAATAGCAAATGATGGAGGTAATTTTATCAAATCACCCTTTGAATATAATTAATTCAATGTATTGAAAAATGTAATAGAGAAATAACTATAATTAATGACAAGGGTAAATTAGGAACGAAGTGTAAAATTACCTCTTGATTTTATAAACTGGATAAATATTGTTGGACATCTTAAAATAGTATAGGGGTCAAGTAAAGATGGACGGAGAGAATAGTACATTTGTACTTCACTTGAGCATTACAATAACTTAATATACAAACTCTTGACAGCTATTAGTACATCTTCATTAGAAGTCACTAAGCCATCGTTTGATATAAAAACAAAAGGTCCTTCAATTATTATGAGATTTTTCTATTTAATGTAATTAGGTCAAGATAGATAATTATTGAATACTATTAATTTTTAATGATCTTCTACTAGACTAGATGGGAGAAAGATAATTTTATCGCTATGTTTGTTATTTTTATTTGAAGTATTTGAGGATAAATAATTATCATCCAATAAATTGATCATTCATAAAATGTCAATTTTCAATGTAATAGAAATAGAGCATCTACTTTTAAAATTAAAAAAATGATAAATAATAATAAAATCAAATAAACCATCTACATTTACATATAAAAATTGCAAGTTATAGTTTTAATATGGAGTTAGTATCTTAAAAAATCACTCAACTTTTAGAATTTATTTAGTAAAGTCATTAAACTTATCTCAGTTAGATCTTTGTATCAACTAAACTAATTATAAAAAAAATTGAGATGACAAATATTTTTTTTGTATTGTAAGAAAATGATCCTACAAATAATAAAATTTTAAAATTTGGCATGACATAATTTTTTTTAATTGAACCCACAAATAAGGAAGACTTGTAACCTATTTTATTCAAATAAATTTACTAGTACAAAATTACAAATATAAAACATAAAATCAAGAAAATTTAAAAAGTGATTAAAAGGATTTGAGGGGTATTTTTTATCTTTACATATTTGATCCAGTAGTATCAAATCTTATGTATTATTAATACTATCAAATGAAAGGTATTAGTTATAATTTATGCACCCTTAATATCATCTAAACTGTATAACTAATACATGAATTAGTTATACATAAACCTAAAATTTCTATCAAAGAAAATATTAAATAATACAACACATAATTCACAAATTATTTTTTTGCAATATGCCAATCGACCTCTTGCATCGCTAATTGTTCGTTGCATATTATAATCAAGAGAGTCAACATTGCCAACATTTTTGTATCATGTGTTGACCGAGGAATTTGAGGGGTATTTTTATCTTTACATATTTGATCCAGTGGTATCAAATCTTATGTATTATTAATACCATCAAATGAAAGGTATTAGTTATAATTTATACACCCTTAATATCATCTAAACTGTATAACTAATACATCAATTAGTTATACATAAACCTAAAAATTCTATCAAAGAAAATATTAAATAATACAACACATAATTCACAAATTATTTTTTTTGTAATATGCCAATCGACCTCTTGCATCGCTAATTGTTCGTTGGATATTATAATCAAGAGAGTCAACATTGCGAACATTTTTGTATCATGTGTTGACCGAGGAGGAATCTCGTACATGAAGTCAATTGAATTTGTCCCTTGGATCATCTATGCTAATTTTATTTCTAGTCTTGTATTAAAGATTGGTGTACTTGCACATCATATGATAATATTATTAAACAATTTGGGGCAGGTCCCGTATGAGAAGGCTAAAAATTTGTGAAAATTGAGGTAATGGTATCCCTTAAGTTTCAAAATTTTAAAAGGTAATAACTTTGACCTTGGAAGGTCACTAATTATAAAGTAAACAAGGTTAAGTTAATTAGAGACTAAAGTGAACATTTTAAAAAGTTCAACAACTACTTTTTTAAATTTAAAAAAAACTTATATAAGTTTTTAAAAATAATTTTAAAAATATTAAACCCAACTCCCACATCTTTTCAAATCAAAACTTGTCTCTTCAATTTTCTCTCCTCCTCTTCACGACCAGGCGCCAAAAACAAGAAAAAGGGTTAGGATTTTTTGGGTTTTCTTCTCAGTCTTCTTCCTCTCCTTCTTTCTTTCTTCAATGTTTAGTGCTCTTCGTTGCCATCTTCGTCGTCCTTGTCGTCATCTTCACTGTGCACATGTATGATTTATTTTTCTCAGTTATGATTTTAATTTTTTGTGGTAAAAATAATTATTTAGGTTTAAGAAGATGAAAAGTATATGTATTTTGTTATTGCATGCCCTAATTTCTATTTGGGTAGAGTTGTTCTTTTGACAATGACATTTTTTGATTTGTACACTCTTTGAAGAGAAAAATGGGTATGCAGGTGTTGTTGTTGTTTACTTTTTGTTGTTGTAGTATTTTGTGAGAAAAATGTTTGGTTGATTTGGTTGATTTTTGGTAGGGTTGACAACAACTGTTGAAGTACTTACAACAACTGAGTAGGGTTATTCTTGTTGGTGTTGTTTGATTTGTTGTTATACTCTTTGAAGATGAAATTTTTGGGTATGGGTGTTATTGTTGTTGTTGTAGTCATTGCGAGAAAAATATTTGGTTGGTTGGTTGATTTCAGGTATGGATATTGTTGTTGTTGTTTGATTTTTGTTGTTGTAGTCATTGTGAGAAAAATACTTAGTTGGTTGGTTGATTTCGAGTATGGGTGCTGTTGTTGTTTGATTTTTGTTGTTGTACTGTGAGAAAAATATTGGTTGGTTGGTTGATTTCTGGTATGGTTGGTAGCTCGATTTTAAAGTATTGTTAGCAATTGTTGAAGTACTTAGAACAACTGCTATGATTGTTGTTTTTCTTTGATTTTTGTTGTTATGCTATTTGTGAGAAAAATATATTGCATATCATAATTTCTATTTGGATAGGGTTGTTCTTGTTGGTGTTGTTTGATTCGTCCACTTTTTGAAGATAGATTTTCGGATATGTGGGTATTGTTTTTGTTTGATTTTTGTTGTTATACTCTTTGTGAGAAAAATATTTGGTTGGTTGGGAGAGTTTAAAGTATTTACATCATTTGCTGAAGTACTGACAATAATTGCTATGGATTTTGTTATTCTTTGATTATTGTTGTTGTACTCTTTATGATGAAATAGTCACTGAAGTTGTGTATCTGCTGAAAATCTCAGGATCTGTTGAAAAAATTAATAAATTATCTTTATTTTGTGACATGACTTTCTACATCAATGGTCTAATCTAAACAAATATTTTCGAGACCTGATGTTCCTACGAGAGCTTTGAGAAGGAGGCTAGTTATATCTGAAGAAGAGGATGAATCACAACAAGACTTAGCAAATCTTATTGAACATATCACTGATGAGGCTGCTGTTGGTTCCAGTCCCACAAATTCCTAGTGCTAGTCCCACAACTGGTGGAGACAGTCCCTCAACTACTAGTGTCAGTCCCACAATTGTTAGTGCCAGTACCTCAGCTGCTGCACCCAGTCCAACAGTTGTTGGTTCGAGTATTTTAGTTGCTGCAGACACTCCCACAATTGCTGGTGTCAGTACCGCAGCTACTGCAACCTATCCTATAGTTGCTAGTGCCAGTACCTCAACTGTTGCAGTCAGTCCCTCTGTCAGGCCTTCTGTTATGGCTATTAGGTACATTAATTATGGCTTTGAGACACCCATGGATAGGAATCTAAGTGGGGATGGTGATCTCGGTATAAAATCAAAACTTGAAAAATCATTTTCTGATTTTAAAAAAATTTTAGTGGACTAAAATTTGAATAGCTTTTTTAGGTCTACGGTATTTAAAAAATACCTAGAAATTGGTGATGGTAACACTCCAAGATTTCAAATGAAGTTGACATATTAGCTTATTCGTCGGTGGATAAAAATTGATAGTGAATTTTGGGTGAATTATTGTAGCATGCCTAGTTGTTTTGACATGAAAGAGTTTGCGGTTGTTACTGCGTTGAATTATCACCTGCCACCTCCTTCTGCCTCCAAATCTGCAAAGGTAGAGAGGAGATACAAAAAAATTATTGATGCAATGTATAAGAAGCATTGCAAATCAAAAGAGATGTTTGATCTCTTGCAATCTAGTGAGGTTAAGAGGAGTGTTAAAAAGTCTTTGTGTTTAGTTTATTTTGTACATGGTATTCTTGTGGATAAAGATACAGGGACCAATGCATTGGGTTGGTGGTTCACACTATCGGCTAACCGAAAGGCATTATGAGCCTATCCTTGGGATCGGGATAGCTATATCCTCACGGTGGAGTATTTGACGAAGGCTGCCACTTCCACTAAAAAGTCCTTTAATATATACGATTTTTTGTGTTTATGGTAAATTTTATTTATTATATTTTTGTTGTAGCATTTTTTTATTTTATTTATTATCTTAATGATTATTTATGACATCAATTTATTTAGTCTTGGTCTTTTAAACCCAGTCTTGATCTACAGAAAACATTCAAAGAGTTTAACGAGGAAGTATCTTCTCTAAAATATTTTCGATGGTTGACGACGCCCAACAATGGTAAAGTCAAGGCTCATAAACTCTTTGACTCCCCAGAGGGTGAGGTAACTCTTTGACTCCGTTGACTCCGTCGGATATTAGAAGCTTCCTTGGGTTGGCCGGTTATTATAGATAGTTTGTTGAAGCTTTTTCATCCGTAGAATATCCTTTGACCAAGTTAACCCAAATGAAAGCTAAGTTTGTGTGGTCTAGTGAATGTGAGAAGAGTTTTCAAACATTGAAGGACCAACTTACTTCGACTCCAATTTTGACCTTACCAAATGGGTTAGATGGTTTCGTGGTATATTGTGATGCTTCAAGAGTGGGATTTATTTGTGTCCTCAAGCAGCATGGCAAGGTGATAGCTTATACTTCTCGACAATTGAAGGTGCATGAGAAGAACTATCCAACTCATGACCTTGAGTTAGCAACGGTGGTGTTTGCTTTGAAGATTTGGAGACACTACTTGTATGGTGTTTATGTTTACGTATTCACCGACCATAAAATCTTTTGCAATATGTATTCACTCAAAGGGATTTGTACTTGAGGCAAAGGAGATGGTTAGAGCTTCTCAAAGATTATGACATGAGCGTTCTTTACCATCCCGGCAAGGCTAATGTGGTAGCGGATACTCTTAGTAGGCGATCCATGGGTAGTGTGTCACATGTGGAAGAGGAGAAAAAGGAATTATCAAGGGATGTTCACCGGTTGGCTAGGTTGGGTGTGAGATTAGTTGATTCCGAAAATGGAGATATTCATGTTCAAGGTGGTTCCGAATCTTCCTTGATAGTTGATGTGAAGGCAAAGCAAGATCTGGATCCTTCCTTGGTTGAGTTGAAAAAGCTAGTTTTCGAGGGTAAGATTGAGGTTTACTCCCAAGGGGGAGATGGTGTGCTTCGATATCAAGACCATTTGTGTGTTCTGGATGTGGAGGGTTTGAAAGATGATCATGCAAGAAGCTCATAACTCTCAATATTCGATCCATCTAGGTTCTACTAAAATGCATCAAGACTTGAAGGAATTATTTTGGTGGCATGGTATGAAGAGGGATATATCAAGATTCGTGTCGGAATGTCCAAATTGCCAGCAAGTAAAGGTTGAGCATCAAAGGCCCGGTGGTTTGATACAAGACATTGAAATTCCTACTTGGAAGTGGGAAGACATTAATATGGACTTTGTGGTTGGTTTGCCTCATACGAGGAGACAGTTTGATTCTATTTGGGTGATTGTTGACAGGATGACGAAGTCGTCTCATTTTCTATCGGTCAAGACTACCTACAATGCCGAGGAGTATGTTAAGGTGTACATTCGTGAGTTGGTTCATTTTCATGGTGTGCCAAGATCTATCATATCGGACCGAGGTACCCAATTCACTTTCGTATTTTTAGAAGTCCTTCCAAAGAGGGCTTTGTTCAAAGGTCAAGTTGAGCACCACATTTCATCCCCAAACCGATGGACAAGTCGAGAGAACAATCCAAATGTTGGAAGACATATTGAGGGCATGGGTACTGGAATTCAAGGGTAATTGGGATGATCACTTGCCACTTGTTGAGTTTGCATATAACAATAGCTTCCATGCTAGTATTGGCATAGCCCCATTTGAGGCCTTATATAGCAGAAGGTGTAGGTCTCTGATCGGTTGGTTTGAAGTTGGAGAGATAGCTTTGCTAGGCCATGATTTGGTGATTGAGGCTATTGATAAGGTGAAGTTGATAAGGGAGAAACTTAAAATGGCCCAAAGTCGCCAAAAGTCTTATGCGAATGTGAGAAAAAGAGACCTTGAATTTCTTGTTGGGGACTGGGTGTATGTAAAAGTGTCTCCTATGAAGGGTATCATAAGGTTTTGCAAGAGATTAAGATAAGTCCCCGATATGTGGGTCCTTATGAGATTGTTGAACGTATTGGGAATGTAGCTTACAAGTTAGACTTGCCTATGGATATGAGTTTTATTCATCCGGTCTTCCATGTGTCTATGTTGAGGAAGGTTGTTGGTGATCCCAAGGCCATTACGCCTTTGGAGGGTGTGACAATTGAAGAAAACTTGACCTATGAAGAGTTCCCGGTTGAGATCTTGGACAGACAAGTGAAGCGGTTTCGCAACAAGGAAGTGGCTTCAGTGAAGGTTCTTTGGAGAAATCAAGAAGTAGAGAGTGCAACATGGGAGGCGGAGTTGGAAATGAAGAGTCGTTATCCTCATCTCTTTCCATCTACTCAAGCCTAAGGTACTAGATTCTATCCTTTAAATTGTCCTAATTCTTTGTTTCTTGAGTTTCATGATATTGCATGCATACATGAGCACGAAAATGATTTAAATGATGTTTTGACATGAATTTTGAAAGATGTTTGAGTTAATGCATGGTCCCTTGATGTATTGGTAGGCATGTCTCTTATTTTGTGATTGATGTCCTCAAGCCCTAGTCTTAGCTCATTCGAGGACGAATGTTCCTAAGGGGGAGATGATGTAACGACCCGAAATTTTTTGAAAACTCCTTGTGGTTGGATCTGTATGATGGTATACTTGTCATGGTTGAGTTGTGGTAGCCACGGGTTGAGTTTAAGTGGCCGAACGCAAAATGGATCATTTGGTGGCCTAGAGAGGCCGTTTGGACAATAGAATTTGAGCTAGCATAACTTTTATGAGGATTTAGCCCTGTGAGATTCTACATATCAAATTTTATATCTTTGAGTTAGCTTCGCAACGCAACTGGTTTCACTCGATTCAGAGTTTGGATAAGGAAGTTATGGCCAAAATAGTGGGACTGCCTGAAATCCGGAAGACATTGGAGATAGGCCCTGAAAATGGCCCAAGGCAAGGACCACGGACCGTGATCCTTGGTATGGTCCGTGTGGGGGTCCGTTCCATGGTCCAGTGAGTTGGGGGTGGGCAGGAACCACCCCAAAACACAAGTTATGACTCACGGACCACTCCACGGTCCGTGAGCCTTGGAACGGTCCGTCAAGTGGTCCATTGAGTGGGGCAGAACCTTGGCCTGAGCTGGGGGTTGATTATTGGGCCAATTGTGGCTCCACAGACAAGTACAAGGTCCGTGTGAAGCCACACGACCCGTGAATCCCCTCGTCAAGTGGTCCAGAAAATCCTCCGAGAGTTCGCATTGAATATTTGGCTAAGGAAAGTTTGATGGTGCCTTGAATGACCAGTGCACACTTTTATGGGCACTGTAGCCTCTGTTTGACACTGTGTGTCAGTTAAAAGTCTGATTCATTAAGGGTATTTTCTTTATTTAACTAATCCCTAAGCCTTTTTTTAAGTTCCCTAAGGTTCCGTAAATCCCTAAAACTGATCATTAATCCATACATCTTCATTAAAATGCTCTCAAGACTTCATCAAATCCTCTAAAGACTCTTGACCACCATTGTTGAATCTTCAGAGAAAATTTGGGGAAAACACTCAATTTTTGCTTTTCTATCAAATTCAAGTGCTGGGTGTAAGGTATGTGGGATTTAAATTCATGAATTCTTTCATCCATGAAGCCCAAGAACCCAAATCTTTAAATTATGAATTTTTACATTTTACTTAGTTATGGATTCTTTTGATTTCGCAAAACTCTCTTGACGTTTGGTGTTCGCTGTAGACTTTAGGTTACTTTCTTGTGAATTTACTCTTAGCAATTATGACTTACTCCATTAAAGTATGAAGAACTAATATTGCATATGTTTGTCTTGAATTTTTATGCATGGGTGAGTTTTGCCGAATTTAACTTTGAAATTTTCATATAAATTTGAAAAAGTAAGGTTTGAATTGTAAATTTAAAGTTTTGAATTCCGCTACCCTTGCTTTGATACATTCATTCATGTATTGCATTGGATAATACTTTGATGAAACTCCTGTTTTGGGGAATTCTTGATATAAGTTTGAATATGCTTAGGCTTGTGATCACAATGTCTCTTTGATAGGCTCTATGAGTCGTTTGGGGTGCTTGCATCGTTTGCTTTGATTTGTGATTTAGTTGAATGAGCTACCTCCTATTGCATTGATTACGAATGGTTTTGGAAACTCTTGATTTGGTTTGAAGTCTCTTGACTTGAAATGTTTGATTTGATAAACTATGTTCTAATGATGCATGATTTGAAAAGTATGGTTAGTTTCGGGTTTTGAAAGACATTGGTATGTATATAT
>JBCEWC010020320.1:0-10985 GCA_038996855.1 Solanum aculeatissimum
GGATGGCTTGAAACCCGATGCGTGGGCCTACCCGAGTCAGAACCGGTGTTAACCCTATTAATGGGCCGACTCGAGCCCGAGATGGTCGAATCTCGATTCGCGGGCTGAACTGAACACGATCACCTAGAAATCCAATGAATGGGTCAGGCCGAGTCTGGAAGGCTCGAAACTCGATGCGCGGGCCTATCCGAGTCCCAACAAGACTTAACCCTATTAATAGGCTGGCCCGAGCCCGAGATGGTCGAATCTCAATTCGCGGGCCAAACCGAACTCAATCACTTAGAAACCTGATTAATGGGTCGAGCCGAGTCCGGACGGCTAGAAACCCGATGGGCTAGCCAACCCGAGTCCGAACCGGTCTTAACCCTATTAATAGGCTGGCCCGAGCTCGAGACGGTCATATCACGATTCGCGGACCAAACCGAATACGATCACCTGGAAACCCGATTAATGGGAAGGGTCGATTCCAGATGGCTCAAAATTTGATGCGTGGGCCTAAATTTCGGACCGATCTGAACTCTATTAATGGGCTGGCCCGAGCCCGAGATGGTCAAATCTCGATTAGCGGACCGAACCAAATACAATCACCCAGAAACCCGATTAATAGGCCGGGCAGAGTCCGGACGGCTCGAAACCTGATGCACAGGCCTACTCGAGTCTGAACCGGTCTTAACCCTATTAATGGGCTGGCCCGAGCCCGAGACTGTTGAATCTCGATTCGTGAACAAAACTGAACACGATTACCTAGAAACCCAAGTTCGAACTCGGGTAGGCCCGCGCATTGGGTTTCGAGCCGTTCGGACTCCTCCCGGCCCATTAATTGGGTTTCCAAGTGATCATGTTTGATTCAGCCCGCGAATCGAGATTTGACCATCTCGGGCTCGGGGCGGCCCATTAATAAGGTTAAGATCAGTACTGACTCGGGTAGGCCCGCACATTGGGTTTTGAGCCATCCGAACTTGGCTCCACCCATTAATAAGGTTTCCAGGTGATCGTGTTCAGTTCGGCCCATGAATCGAGATTCGACTGGCTCGAACACAGCCCACCCATTAATTGGGTTAAAATAGGTTCATACTTGGGTAGGCCCGCGCATTGGGTTTCGAGCCGTCCAGACTTGGCCCGGCCCATTAATTGGGTTTCCAGGTGATCGTGTTCGGCTCGGCCCGTGAATATAGATTCAACCTTCTCGGGCTCGGGCTGACACATTTATAGGGTTAAGTCCGATTCGGACTCGGGTAGGCCCGCGCATCAGATTTTGAGCCATTCGAAATCGACTCGGCCCATTAATCGATTTTCCAGGTGATCGTGTTTGGTTTGATCCGCGAATCGAGATTCGACCGTCTCGAGCTCGGGCCAGCCCATTCAAAGGTTTAGGATCGGTTCGGACTCGGGTAGGCCCGCGCATCGAGTTTCCACCAGTCCAGACTCGGCCCGGCCCATTAATCGGGTTTCCAGGTGATCTTGCTCGGTTCGGCCCCCTAATCGAGATTCGACCGGCTCGGGCTCGGGCTCAGGCCGGCTCATTAATAGGGTTAAGACCAGTCTAGACTCGGGTAGGCCCGCGCATTGGGTTTCGAGCCGTCCAGACTATGCCCGACCCATTAATTGGGTAACCGGGTGATCATGTTCGGCTGTGCCCGTGAATCGATATTTGACCGGCTCGGGGTTGGGCTGGCCTATTAATAGGGTTAAGACCGATTCGGGCTCGGGTAGGAAAGCGCATCGGGTCTCAAGCCGTCCAGACTCGTCCAGGCCCATTAATTGGGTTTCTAGGTGATCATGTTCAATTTGGCCCGTGAATCGAGATTCGACCATCTCGGGCTCGAGCTCAGGCTGGCCATAATAGAGTTAAGACTTGTTCAGAGTCGGGTAGGCCCGCGCATCGGGTGTGGAGCCGTCTAGACTCGGCCTGACCCATTAATCGGGTTTCCAGGTGATCGTGTTCGGTTCAGCCCGCGAATCAAGATTCGACCGTCTCGGGCTCGGGCCGACCCATTAATAGGGGTTAAGACCTGTTCGGACTCGGGTAGGCCCGCACATCGGGTTTCGAGCCGTCCTGACTCGGCCCAGCCTATTAATATGGTTTCCAAGTGATCGTGTTCGGTCAAGCCCACGAATCGAGATTCGACAAGTTCGGGCTCGAGCTGACCCATGTATAGGGTTAAGACCAGTTCGAACTCGGGTAGGCCCGCGCATCAGGTTTCGAGCCATTCGAACTCATCCCTGCCGATTAATAGGGTTTCCAAGTGATCATGTTCGGTTCAGCCCGCGAATCAAGATTCGATCGTCTCGTTCTCGGGCTGGCCCATTAATAAGGTTAAGACCATTTCAGACTCGGGTAGGCCTGCGCATCGGGTTTTGAGCCGTCCGAACTCAGCCCGGCCCATTAATCAAGTTTCAAGGTGATCGTGGTCGATTTGGCCCACGAATTGAGATTTGACCGTCTCGGGCTCGGGTGGGCCCATTAATAGGGTTAAGACCGTTTCAGACTCGGGTAGGCCTGCGCATCGAGTTTTGAGCCATCCGAAATCAACTCGGCCCATTAATCGGGTTTCAAGGTGATCGTGTTTGGTTCCGTCTGCAAATCGAGATTCGACCGTCTCGGGCTCGGGCTAGCCCATTAATAGGGTTAAGACCGGTTCGGACTCGGGTAGGCCCGCGCATCGGGTTTTGAGCCGTCCAAACTCAGCTCGGCCCATTAATCAGGTTTCTAGGTGCTCGTGTTTGATTCAGCCTGGGAATCGAGATTCGACCGTCTCTGGCTCGGGCCAACACATTAATAGGGTTAAGACCAGTACGGACTAGGGTAGGCCCGCGCATCGGATTTTGAGCCATCTAGAATAGACCCGGCCCATTAATCGGGTTTCAAGGTGATCGTGTTCGGTTCAGTCTGCGAATCGAGATTCCACCATTTCGGGCTCGAGCTAGCCCATTAATAGGGTTAAGACCGGTTCGGACTCGGGTAGGCCCGCGCATCGGGTTTTGAGGCATCCAGACTCAGCCCGGCCCATTAATCAGGTTTCTAGGTGATCGTGTTTGGTTCGACCCGTGAATCGAGATTTGGCTGTCTCGGGCTCAGGCTGGCATATTTATAAGGTTAAGACCGGTTCGGACTCGGGTAGGCCCACACATCATATTTTGAGCAATCCAGAATAGACCTGGCCCATTAATCGGGTTTTCAGGTGATCATGTTCAGTTCGGTCCGCGAATTGAGATTCGATCGTCTCGAGCTTGGTCCCACCCATTAATTGTGTTAAGACCGGTTCAGAATCGTGTAGGCCCGCACATTAATCGGGTTTCCACGTGATCGTGTTCGGTTCGGCTGATGAATTGATATTCGACAGTCTCGGGCTCGGGCCGGCCCATTAATAGGGTTAAGACCGGTTCAGACTCAGATAGGCCCGCACATCAGATTTCGAGCCATTCGGAATCAACCCGGCCCATTAATCAGGTTTCCAGGTGATCATGTTCAGTCTGGCATGTGAATCGAGATTCGATCGGATCGAACTCGAACTGCCCAATAATAGGGTTAAGACCGGTTTAGACTCGGGTTGGCTCGCGCATCGAGTTTCAAGCAGTCCGGACTCGGCCCGACCCAATAATCAGGTTTCCAGGTGATCGCAGTCGGTTCGGCCCACGAATCGAGATTCAACTGTCTTAGACTCGGGTAGGCCTGCGCATCGGGTTTCAAGCCGTCCGGACTCGGCCCGACCCTTTTATCGGGTTTCTAAGTGATCGTGTTTGGTTTGGTCCGCGAATCGAGATTCAACCATCTCGGGCTCGGGCTGGTCCATTAATAGGGTTTCGACTTGTTCGAGCTCTGATCGGCCCGCGAATCAGGTTTCGGGCGGTTCTGACTCGGGCCGATCCATTAATCGGGTTTCCAGCCATCCGTGTTCGGCTCCGCACCCTAATTGAGTTTCTATCAGTTCGGACTCGGGCCGACCCATTAATCGGGTTTCGATCGGTTCGGGCTCGGGTAGGCCAGCGAATCAGGTTTCGGGCGGTTCGCACTCGTGCCAACCCATTAATTAGGTTTCCAGCGGTCCGTGTTTGGTTCCGCATCCTAATCGAGATTCAGCCGGTTCGGAGTCGGGCCGACCCATTAATAGGGTTTCGACCGATTCAGCCTTGGATCGGCCCGCGAATTGGGTTTCGGGCGGTTCGGAGTTGGGCCGGCCTATTAATCGGGTTTCCAGCGGTCTGTGTTCGACTCCGTACCCTACTCGAGATTCGACCGGTTCGGACTCAGACAGGTACATTAATAGGGTTTCGACCAGTTCAGGCTTGGGTCGGCCCGCGAATCGGGTTTAGGGCGATTGTTACTCGGGTTGGCCCATTAATCGGGTTTCTAGCGGTCCGTGTTCGGTTCCACACTCTAATCGAGATTCGACCGATTCAGACTCGGGCTGACCCACTAATAGGGTTTCGACCGGTTCGGGCAAGGGTCACCCCGAGAATCAGGTTTCGAGCAGTTTGGACTCGGACTGGCCCATTAATTGGGTTTCTAGCGGTCCGTGTTCGGCTCTACACCCTAATCGAGATTCAACCGGTTCGGACTCGGGTCGGCCCGTTAATAGGGTTTCGACAGGTTCGGGTTTCGGTCGACCTGCGAGTCAGGTTTCGGGCGGTTCAGACTTCGGCCTTCCCATTAATCGGGTTTCCAGTGGTCCGTGTTCAGCTCCGCACCCTAATTGAGATTTGACCGATTCGCGGGCCGAACCGACGACGATCACCTGGAAACGCTATTAATGGGCCAAGCTAAGTCTGAATGACATAAAACCCGATGCGCAGGCCAACCCGAGTCTGAACCGGTCTTAACCTAATAATGGGCTGGCTCGAGCCCGAGATGATCAAATCTCGATTCGCAGACCGAATCGAACACGATCACATGGAAACCCAATTAATGGAATGGGTCGTTTTCGGATGGCTCGAATACCGATGCGCGGGCCTACCCAAGTCTGAACCGGTCTTAACCTATTATAGGGATGGCTCTAGACCGAGAAGGTCAAATCTCGATTCGTGGACCGAACTGAACATGATTACTTGGAAAACTGATTAATGGGTTGGGCCGAGTCCGAACGGCTTGAAACCCGATGCGCGGGCCTACCCGAGTCCGAACCGATCTTAACCCTATTAATGGGCCAGCCCGAGCCCGAGACGGCGGAATCTCCATTTGCGGACCGAACCGAACATGATCACCTGGAAACCCGATTAATGGGTCGGGCCGAGTACGGACGTCTTGAAACCCGATGCGTGGGCCTAACCGAGTCCGAACTGGTTTTAGCCCTTTTAATGGGCGGGCCGAGTTCGAGCCGGTCGAATCTTGATTTTCGGGCCGAACCGAACACGATCACCTGTAAATATGATTAATAGGCCAGGTGGATTCCGAACGGCTTAAAATTCGATGTGCGGGCCTTCCCGAGTCCGAACCGATCTTAACCCTATTAATGGTCCAGCCCGAGCCTGAGACGATTGAATCTCGATTCGCGGGTTGAACCGACCACGATCACTTGGAAACCTGATTAATAGGCCGGGCCGAGTCTAAATGGCTCGAAACCCGATGCGCGGGCCATCCCGAGTCCTAACTGGTCTTTACCCTATTTATGGGTCGGCCCGAGCCCGAGACAGTCGAATCTCGATTAGTGAGCCGAACTAAACACGATCACCTGGAAGCCATATTAATGGGTCAGGCTGAGTCCGGACGGATCAAAACCCGATGCACATCTCTACTCGAGTCTGAACCGGTCTTATCTCTATTAATTGGCTGGCCCGAGCCAGAGACGGTCGAATCTCAATTCGTGGGCCAAATCGAACACGATCACTAGAAAACCCGATTAATGAGACTAGCCAATTCCGGATGGCTCGAAATCCAATTCGCGGGCCTACCCGAGTTCGAACTGGTCTTAACACTATTAATGGGCCGGCCCAAGCCCGAGACGATCGAATCTCGATTCGCGGGCCGAACCGACGACGATCACCTGGAAACCCTATTAATGGGCCAAGCCAAGTTCGAATGACACGAAACCCGATGCGTGGGCCTACCTGAGTCTGAACCGGTCTTAACCCTATTAATGGGTCAGCCCGAGCCTGTCGAATCTCGATTCATGGGCCGAACCGAACACGATCACATGGAAACTTAATTAGTGGGCTGGGCCGAGTCTGGACGACTAAAAACCCGATGCGCAGGCCTACCCAAGTTTGAACCGGTCTTATCCCTAATAATTGGCCGGCCCGAGCCCGAGACGGTTGAATCTTGATTCGCGAGCCGAACCGAACACGATCACTTGGAAACTTGATTAATGGGACTAGCCGATTCCGGATGGCTCGAAATCCGATGCGCGGGCCTACCTCGATTAATGGGCCGGAACGAGCCTGAGACGGTCGAATCTCGATTCGCAGGCTGAACCGACAGCAACCACCTAAAAACACGATTAATGGGGCAGGTTGAGTCCGGACAACTCGAAACCCGATGCGCGGGCCTACCCGAGTCTGAACCGGTCTTAACCCTATTAATGGGTCAGCCCGAGCCCGAAACGATCGAATCTCAATTCATGCGTAAAACTAAACACAATTATTTGGATACCCTATTAATGGGCCGAAACGAGCCTGAGACGGTCGAATCTCGATTCGCAGGCTGAACCGACAACAACCACCTAAAAATACGATTAATGGGGCGGGTTGAGTCCGGACAGCTCAAAACCCGATGCGCGGGCCTACCCGAGTCTGAACCGGTCTTAACCCTATTAATGGGTCAGCCCAAGCCTGAAACGGTCGAATCTCAATTCATGGGTAAAACTAAACACAATTATTTGGATACCCGATTAATGGGTCAGGCCGAGTCCGAATGGCTCAAAACCCGATGCGCGGGCCTTCCCGAGTTCGAACTGGTCTTAACCATATTAATGGGTCAGCCCGAGATCGAACTGATCGAATCTCGATTCGTGGGGCAAACTGAACACAATCACCTGGAAACCCCATTAATGGGACTAGCCGATTCCAGATGGCTTGAAATCCGATGCGCGGGCCTACCCGAGTCTGAACCGGTCTTAACCCTATTAATGGGCCGGAACGAGCCCGAGATGGTCGAATCTCGATTCACGGGCCGAACCGACCACAATCACCTAGAAACATGATTAATGGGCTGGGCCGAGTCCGGACAACTCGAAACTCGATGCGCGGGCCTACCCGAGTCTGAACCGGTCTTAACCTTATTAATGGGCTAGCCCGAGTCCGAGACGATCGAATCTCGATTCATGGGTCGAATCGAATATGACCACCTGGAAACCCAATTAATGGGTCAAGCCGAGTCTGGATGGATCGAAACCTGATGCGCGGGCATATCCGAGTCAGAACCGGTCTTACCCCTATTAATGGGTCGGCCCGAGCCCGAAATGGTTGAATCTCAATTCGTAGGTAAAACTGAACACAATCATTTGGATACCCAATTAATGGGCCGGGCCGAGTCCGGATGGCTCGAAACCCGATACGTGGGCCTTCTCGAGTTCGAACTCGTCTTAACCCTATTAATGGGTCAGTCCGAGCCCGAGCCGATCGAATCTCGATTCGCGGGGCGAAATGAACACGATCATCATGAAACCCGATTAATAGGCCGAGTCAATTTCGAATGGCTCAAAACCCGATGCGCGGGCCTAACCGAGTTCGAACCGGTCTTAACCCTATTAATGGGCTGACCCGAATTCGAGCCGTTCGAATCTCGATTCGCAGGCTAAACCAAACACGATCACCGGGAAACCCGATTTATGGGCTGGGCCAAGTACGGATGGCTCGAAACCTGATGCGCGGGCCTACCCTAGTCCGAACTGGTCTAAAGCCTATAAATGGGTCGGCCCGAGCTGGTCGAATCTCGATTTGCGGGCCGAACCAAACACGATCACCTGAAAACCTTATTAATGGGTCGGCCGAGTCCAGATGGCTCGAAACATGATGCGCGGGCCTACCCGAGTCTGAATCGGTTTAAACCTTATTAATGGGCAGGCCAAGTTCGAGCCGGTCGAATCTCGATTCGCGAGCCAAATCGAACACGAACACCAGGAAACACGATTAATAGGTCGGGCCGAGTCCGGATGGCTCGAAACCCGATGCGGGGGCCTACCCGAGTCCGAACTGGTCTTAACCCTATTAATATGTCGGCCCAAGCCCAAGACGGTCGAATCTCAATTTACGGAAAGAACCAAACACGATCATGTGGAAACCCGATTAATGTGCCGGGCTGAGTCCGGAAGGCTCGAAACCAGATGCGTGGGCCTACCCGAGTCTGAACCGGTCTTAACCCTATTAATGGGTCGGCCCGAGCCCGAGATGGTCGAATCTCAATACGCGGGCTGAACCGATCACGATCACTTGGAAACCCGATTAGAGGGCTAGGCCGAGTTCAAATGGCTCGAAACCCGATACGCGGGCCTACTCGAGCCCGAACTGGTCATCACCCTATTAATGGGCCGACCCAAGCCCAAGACGGTCGAATCTCGATTCACCGACCAAACTGAACATGATCACCTGGAAACCCGATTAATAGGACGGGCCGAGTCCGGATGGCCCAAACCCAATGCGCGGGCGTACCTGTGTCTGAACCGATCTTTACCCTATTAATGGGTGGGCTCGAGTCCCAGATGGTTAAATCTCGATTTGTGGGCCGGACCAAAAATAATCACTTGGAATCTCGATTAATGGGCCAGGCCGAGTTCAGACGGCTCAAAACTCGATGCGCGGGCCTATCCGAGCCCGAATCGGTCTTAACCCTATTAATGGGATGGCCCGAGCTCGAGATGGTCGAATCTCTATTCGTGGGCCAAACCGAACATGATCACCTGGAAACCTGATTAATTAGCGGGGTCGAGTCTGGACGGCTCGAAACTCGATGCGCGGGCCTACCCGAACTCGAACATATCTTAACCCTATTAATAGGTCAGCCCGAACCCGAGCCGCTCGAATCTCGATTCGTTGGCCGATCTGAAAACGATCACCTGGAAACCCGATTAATGGGACGGGCCAAGTCCGGACGGCTCAAAACCCGATGCTTGGGCCTACCCGAGTTCGAACAAGACTTAACCCTATTAATGGGCTGGCCCGAGCCCGAGACGGTTGAATCTCGATTCGTGAGCCAAACCGAACACGATCACTTGGAAACCCGATTAATAGGTCGGGCCGAGTCCGGGTGGCTCGAAACTCGATGCGCGGCCTACCCGAGTCTGAACCGATCTTAACCCTCTTAATGGGCCGGCCCGAGCCCGAGAAGGTTGAATCACGATTCGCTGAACGAACCGAACATGATCACCGAGTCCGGTTGGCTCAAAACCCGATGCGCGAGCCTACCTATGTACGAATCGGTCTTAACCCTATTAATGGGTCGGCCCGAGCACAAGACGGTCGAATCTCAATTTGCGGGCTGAACCGAACACAATCACCTGGAAACCCAATTCATGGGCCTGGCTGAGTCCGGACAGCTTAAAATCCGATGCGCGGGCCTACACGAGTTCGAACTGGTTTTAACTCTATTAATGAGTGGGCTTAGTTCATGCCAATCGAATCTCGATTGGAGGGCCAAATCGAACACGATCACCTGGAAACACGATTAATGGGCCGGGTCGATTCCGTACGGCTCGAAATTTGATTTACGGGCCTAACCGAGTCTGAACAGATCTTAACTTTATTAATGAGCCAGACCAAGCCTGAGACGGTAAAATCTCGATTCGCAGGCCAAACAGACCATGATAACCTAAAAACCCGATTAATGGGCCGGGCTGAGTCTAGACGGCTCGAAACCAGATGCGCGGGCTTACCCGAGTCCAAACCGGTATTAATCCTATTAATGGGTCAGCCCGAATCCGAGCCGGGCGAATCGCGATTAGCGGGCAAAACCAAACAAAATCACCGGGAAACTCGATTTATGGACCGACCCAAGTCTGGACGGATCGAAACCCGATGCGCGGGCCTACCCTAGTCCGAATCTGTCTTAACCCTATAAATGGGCCGGCCCGAGCCAACCGAATCTTGATTTGTGGGCCAAACCAAATACAATCACCTTGAAACCCGATAAATGGGTCGGGCAAAGTCCTGACGGTTTGAAACCTGATGCGCGGGGCTACCCGAGTCTGAACCAGTTTTAACCTTATTAATGGGCGGGCCGAGATCGTGCCGGTCGAATCTCGATTCGAGGGCCGAACCAAACACGAATAATAGGTCAGGCTGAGTCTGGAAGGCTTGAAACCCAATGCACGGGCCTACCCGTGTCCGAACCGGTCTTAACCCTATTAATAGGCCAGCCCGAGCCCGAGATGGTCAAATCTCGATTCGCGGACCAAACTGAACACGATCACCTGGAAACCCAATTAATGTGCAGGGCCAAGTTCGGACGGCTTGAAATTCGATGCGCAGGCCTACCCGAATCCGAACCGGTGTTAACCCTATTATTGGGCCGGCTCGAGCCCGAGATGCTCGAATCTCGATTCGCGGGTCGAACCGAAGACGATCACCTGGAAACCTGATTAATAGGCTAGGCTGAGTGTGGACGGCTCGAAACGTGATGTGCGGGCCTACCCGAGCCTGAACCGATCATAACTCTATTAATGGGTTGGCCCTAGCCCGAGACGGTCGAATCTCGATTCGTCGACCGAACCAAACACGATCACCTGAAAACCCAATTAATAGGCCGGGCTGAGTCCGGATGGCTCGAAACCCGATGCGCGGGCCTACTAGGGTCCGAATCGGTCTTAACCCTATTAATGGGTCGGCCCTAGCCTGAAATGGTCAAATCTCGATTCGCGGGCTGAACCAAACACGATCACCTGGAAACCCAATTAATATGCCGGGCCAAGTTCGGACGGCTCGAAACCCGATTCACGGGCCTACCCGAGTCTGAATCGGTCTTAAACCTATTAATGGGCATGCCCGAGCCCGAGCCTGAGCCGGTCGAGTCTTGATTCGCGTGCCAATTCGAACACGATCACCTAGAAACCTGATTA
>JBCEWC010020321.1:0-10984 GCA_038996855.1 Solanum aculeatissimum
T
Organism: Solanum aculeatissimum; assembly: GCA_038996855.1. Classification (NCBI taxonomy): domain Eukaryota; kingdom Viridiplantae; phylum Streptophyta; class Magnoliopsida; order Solanales; family Solanaceae; genus Solanum; species Solanum aculeatissimum. Next base: position 2 of record JBCEWC010020321.1, read on the forward strand.
AGAGAGAGAGAGAGAGAGAGAGAGAGAGAGAGAGAATATAGATAGATATATATAAGAGGATGTGCAGCCCGCTTATGTGACAAACCCACAAATCAGTAAAAACATTTACAGTTTTTTTTACAAAAAATTGGTAATTAATAATTACCCAAATCATCGCCACTTCAAACTAAAACGTCACATCCTAGAAACTTTTAAAAGAAGTTCTGAAAACCCCTTCGGCATACCCCAAACGCCCCTAAGATCCCCTTTCTAATCTTTCTTACTGTGTTTGATTGCCCTTCATCTCTTTCTCTTATTTCTTTAGACATTATTTTTTTATGTTCTTGATTTTTTTCATGCTTTAAATCCGTATCAGCAAGATGGTAGATTCAATTCTGGAGATTATCGCCTTACGCTCTTCTTTTTTTCTTTTTCATTATTTAAATACAGATCAACAAGATGGTGGATTCAATTTTGACGAAATACCCTTTTCTGAACAGATTCTTAGTTTTGTTCTTTGTTTTTGCCGGATTCCAACTTGATGGATATCAGTCGACATCTCTTTTGTTGATCTCCACAGCGACCTCAAAACAAATATGGTACCTAAATCTACTCCCATTCTCTTATTACATTGATTATAAATTTCAACCAATTTCAAAATTGACAAAAAAAATTGAATTTGTTCTTTTATTCCGTATATTTTTTAAAAGGTGCTTTCTTTCGTTCTGTGGGAGATATTGGGGTAGCAAGTAAATAAGGATGGAGAAATAAGTCGAACAAGAAAAAATTCAAACCTTTTTCATTACATATTGCTCCATAATTTAGTTTATAGGGATTTTTTTTTAAAAAAAGAGAGTACTTCTCTTCTTATCTTCTACACTCTCTTCTTTATGAGAAAAATTAATTGAAGTGGCCAAAAATCCTTTGCTACAGAGGTAAGAAGCCACGATAAGTTAAAGAATTACCCCTACTCTAGTATTAGCATGTTTTGATGTTATTTGGTATTCATTTATGTGGGTCAATTTATCTTTTTCTTTGCAAGCCATGTTCTACTAAATTTGTACTAGAACTTCTTACTACAAATATTACATTGTTTTTTATGTAGATTCTTTATCTTTTAAGTATGTTCTTTTTTTAGTGATAATGTCTTGATATACTACCATACAGAATTATATGAATGGATTTAACAAAAAATGAATTATTTGTATAATTTGTATTGGATTTATAGCAACCTAGAAGGAGTTGAAAATATTGACGTGCATGGTTTGTATCTTGGTTCCTTTAATACTTTTGATTGAAAAAAATGAGGGAAAAAGTACTCATCATTGTTTTTATGCCATAGATTTATCTTAGATACAATGTTGTATTCCCTTCTCTCCCATTTGATCGAAAACACGTGATACTAGAGATTTTAAAGGTGGGTGCTCATTATGTTTGTTTTACCAACTATTTTATGAAGTTTCTTCTTAGTTTTACGGTACGATTGCATCATGCTAAAAGGTTGAGGCTTATTAATTTCTTGAACTCTCAAGGCCCATTTAGCAAATCTCTTGAAAATGATTATACAGGAGGCTTTTATTAATTGAAAAACTATATTTACATTGAGAAGAAGAAAAACACATATCATAAGCAATAACAAAAACGTTGGTGGAAATAAACTTACTGATGGGCAGCGAGTAAAAGTACAAAAGTCAGAGCAATAAATTGAAAATGTTCATTGAATCATTGTGTGTTGGCAACAACGTAAGAGATGGCAATAAATGAAAACCAAAGAGGCAAAATCTGATAGCTTCTAGAGATACATTCCATTTTTGTCTTAACTTTACTGCTTTGGACTCTTTAGTTCTATTTTTGCATATGTTCTTCCATTGAGGAATTTAGGTATTTATTGAAGGAATGTTAGGTTTACCGAAACTTTATGGAAGTAACAATATATTGAATTTTTATTTCTTGATATTCCAGAGTGTCTTGCTTAACAAGATAGACAAATACAATTGGGAAAGTTTAACAATCTTCTACTTAGAAGCTTAAACAGAAGGTCGATGATCTTGGTCTTCTTTGACGAATTTGAACATATCAGACAAGTGTCTCCTCCAGATAAGAAATATCCATGTAAGATTCTTTATAATATTGTCACGACACGGAAGTGGGGCCTAGATGTGACATGGCAAAGGATAACCCGACAGTCCTCGATCAAGCCATTATAGCAACATTACACACATAATCAGTTAGGAAGCGCGAAAAGTAAACACACAACACATAATTCTAGGGGAAATGGGGCTTTGGACTCAAGCTATGGGGAAGCTGCCGGGAATGGAATGAGCATGAATCACATAGCCCATAACAAGTATATCTAAGGGGAGGGTAAGTAGGAATCAAGCTATGGTGGCACACCAGGTAATGGGACTTTCCACATAAGAACATTCCCAACATTCACAAGCTCATAAACATAATCATAAGCATAATCGAAACATTATTTCCTTAAACACATCCCAATAGTCACAACATACCAATAAGCATGATACAACGTGCAAGAATTTAACATGTCCAACATAGGCTCCACATAGGATAGAGTGGGGACTCGATATAATCTGGGCTCACCCTCAAGTCATAAACAAAGAAAGTAAAACAATACAAGGAAGAGGAAAGTAGATATCGCCCTTGAACAAAGGGTTCACCACAAGCAATTAGCTTCAAGGAGATCACTCATCGTTTAATGGTAGATAGAGGTCATCGTCGGTCCCTACATGGTTAGAACATGTAGACAAGAGTATGAGTTAGCACAATAAAGCACTCAGTATGCGGGCATGCAAATACTTGTGCACATGAACCTATAACAACCTAAATGACATGGGCATATACATAGAAGAGAATATAAGAAAGGATAGTATATCCATGATGCATGAAATGCCATAATGCTTATAGTATAGAGGGGATGGAACCATAACCGACATCCAAACTCATGTGACCTACAACATGATCTTGCCCTATGAAGCCTCTCATTGGATCGGAGAAGATTACTGGCCAAAGGTAATCTACACCACACCTTACGGACCTCCCATTTTGGTGTGATGGCCACCTTCCTTACGACCCGGTCATTTTAGAAGCATTTACATAACATATCATATCATATCAAAGCATACCATACGGGCCTCCCATTTCGGTAGCAACCTACGTTGGCACATAGTTTCGAGAAAGGAGTGGGACCTCTTGGGATAGCCCACTTACTACTCCAATCCTTCTCGGTACTAAGTCATCATCCCACAAGAATACATATATATATATACATGCTTTAAAATGGAAACTTGACACTTGAACATCATACCATGCATACTTGGGCTTAAAGGCCAAATTCACTTTCATTACTCTTATGCATACTTAACAATAGTCAAATACCTTTCATAATAATATTTCATTGGTATAAAAAGGCAAACATACTTTTATGTCAAACTTTATGCATAAGATTAGCTCCATACTTGTCATAACTTGTCATATCATATTGGTGCAAGCACCCATGTTGCTCAAAGATCCATATCATAGATATAGTGTGATCACAATTTAGTCATAACCCATACTTGTTTAAAATCATAGTCATACACAGGTTTGGGACTTAGCCCACATCAAAACCTTCATTTAAACTCGATGATCATGCATGCAAATGCCACGGGTAACAATGAGAATAGCATGGGTGCTAGAATTCATACTTCAAATCAAGAGTAGTGCATAAGAAATTCAAGTTAAATCAACACTTAAACAATCATTAAAACACTACACATGCAGAGTTCAAGAGTAAATGGGACATGTATGACTTACCTTCATCAAATTCATTGAATTTTATAGAATTCAAACTTTAATCAACTTTAAATCACCTAATTTCTATAGCCCACTACTCAATTCAATTAAATACTTCAAACATTAAAGAATCCATAATTTAAGAAAACGTAAAATCATAATTTAAAGAGGACGGTTCTTGGGTCTTCATGGATGAAAGAGAATCCATGAATCAATTCCACATACCTTGTAATTAGTCAAGCGAATTGGATGATTTCACAACAAAGATGATTTTCCCCAAATTTCTTCAAACTTTCCTCAATACAGGTCAAGAGGATTGAGAAAAGGTTTGAAAAAATAGAGGTGTGTTAGAATGGATGAAAAGGGATTGGAGTTTTATTTAGGGGAGTTAGGAGGCCTTAGAAAGCCTAAAAGGGGAATAGGATCTAATTAAATAACTAATTAACCATTAATGAAATGGACTAAATCACTAGAAACAGTGTCTCATGGAAGGCCTACAGTGCCCATCCAGAGGCTCGCGGACCGTGATCCTGTCCGTGAGAACTCACTTGGTCTCGACTTCGGCTTGAGCTCTCGGAGGACTTTCTGGATCACTTCACGAGGGGCCTCACAGACTGTGTAACTGCACACGGACTGTGTACTGGTCCATGGAGCATCACTTGGTCTGGTGTCAAGCCCCGAACCATGGCTAACATTCTGGACTATTTCACGGGACCCCTCACAGGCCGTGAAGGGTCACACGGATTGTGAGGTGGTCCATGGATTGAGCCCCAGCCTCCAGGATTACATTGGACCAACCCACGAGCACCCCATGGTCCGTGGACCACCAAACGGTCCGTGGTCCCACCCTTAGCCCATATTCCATAACCCCTTTCTAGCATCCTTCCAATTACGGGCAATCTCACTGCCAGGGCTGTAACTTTCACATCCAAACTTTGAATTGAGTGAAACCAGTTGTGTTGTGAAGATAACTCAAAGGGATTTGATTTGATATATAGCAGTCCACACAGTTCATCTCGTACCAAAATTTATGACCTTTCAAAGTCCATTGCCCAACCGGCCTTACAACTTCACCAAACGATCCTCTTTGAATCCGGCCACTTAAATACAACCCATTACTACCAAAATTTAACTACGACCAGTTTAACACTAACCTTTACCAACCATTAAGAATTTCAAAAATTTTCAGATCGTTACATCATCTCCCCCTTGGGAACATTCATCCTCGAATGGGCTAAAACTACGGTTTAAGGACATAAACCAAACTAGAGACATTTTCATCATAACTTATAACGGATCATGCATTATTTCAAAAGTCTTTCACAACTCATGTCAAAATATCATTTAAATCATTTTTGTGCTCATGTATGCACGCAATATCATGAAACTCAAGAATTTTAAAGAATTAGGACCATAAAAGGATAGAACCTAGTACCTTAGGCTTGAGTAAATTGGAAAAGATAAGGATATCGCTCCATCATATCCAACTCCGCTTCCCACGTTGCACTTTCCACGTCTTGGTTTCTCCAAAGCACCTTGACCGAAGCTATATCCTTGTTGCGAAGCCGCTTCACTTGCCTATCAAAAATTTCAACCGGTATTTCTTCATAGGTCAAATTCTCCTCAACAGTTACACCCTTCAGAGGTGTAATTCCCTTAGGGTCACCAACCAATTTCCTTAACATAGACACATGGAATATCGGATGAATGGAGCTCATGTCCAAAGGCAAATCCATCCTATAAGCCACATTTCCAACCCATTCTACAATCTCATAATGTATAACGTACCGGGGCTTCCACTTGCCCTTTTTGCCAAAACGCATGATGCCTTTCATAGGGGACACTTTCACATACACCCAATCACCAACATGAAATTCAAGGTCTCTCTTCCTAACATCCGAATAAGACGTTTGGCGACTTTGAGCCATCTTCGATCTCTCTCTAATCAATTTCACTTTCTTAATGGCCTCAACTACCGAATTCGGTCCTATCAAGGCCGCTTCACTTATTTCAAACCAACCAACCGGAGATCTACATCTCCTACCATAAAAAACTTCAAATGGAGCCATACCAATACTAGCATGGAAACTATTGTTGTAAGAAAACTCAATGATAGGTAGATGATCATCCCAATTTCCTTTGAATTCCAACAAACAAGCCCTCAACACGTCCTTTAATGTTTGAATCGTCCTTTCGACTTTCCCAGCAGTTTGAGGATGAAATATGGTGCTCAACTTGACCTTAGTACCAAGTACTTTTTGAAAAGACTTTAAAAAATGAGCAGTAAATTGGGTACCACGATCCGATATAATAGACCTCGGTACACCATGCAATCTTACCAACTCCTGAATGTACACTTTAGCATACTACTTGACACTATAGGTGGTATTAACTAGTAAGAAGTGAGTCGACTTAGTCATCCTATCAACCACAACCCATATAGAATTGAATTGTCTCCAAGTACGAGACAACCCTACCACAAAATCCATGTTCGCATCTTCCCATTTCCAAGTAGGAATTTCAATATCTTGCGTCAAACCACCGGGCCTTTGATGTTCCACTTTTACTTGTTGGCAATTAGGATATTCCAACACGAACATGGCTATGTCCTTCTTCATACCATTCCAAAAATACAACTCTCTCAAATCTCGGTGCATTTTGGTAGATCCCGGATAAATAGAATATTGAGAATTATGAGTCTCTTTCATGATAGTCTCCCTTAAGCCATCAATATCTGGAACACACAAGCGGTCTTGGTATCGTAGCACAAAATCTCCCCCTTAGGATAAAACCTCAATTTTTCCATAGGCAACCAACTTATTCAACTCTACCAAGGAAGGATCTAGGTCTTGTTTTGTCTTAACATCAACCACCAAGGAAGACTCGGATCGACCTTGAACAAAACTTCCACCATTGTTGGACTCGGCCAACCTCAAACCCAACCTAGCCAACTGGTGCACATATTTCACTAACTCCTTTTTCCCCTCTTTCACATGAGTCACACTTCCCATAGATAGCCTACTAAGGGCCTTCGCCATATCATTTGCCTTGCCGGGGTGATAAATAACACTCATATCATTGTCCTTGAGAAGTTCCAACCATATCCTTTGACTCAAATTAAGGTCTCTTTGGGTGATAACATATTGCAAATTTTTGTCATCAGTGAAGACATTCACATGAACCCCATACAAATAATGTCACCAAATTTTCAAAGCAAACACCATCATCGACAATTAGAGATCATGAGTTAGATAATTTTGCTCATACACCTACAATTGACGGGACACATAAGCTATCACATACCATGTTGCATAAGCACACAACCCAAATCAATACGCGATGCATCACAATATACCACTAACCCATTGTAACGACCCAAAATTTTTTGAAACCTCTAATGGTTGATTTTGTATGATTTTATACTGGTCATGGTTGAATTTTAGTAGCCATGGATTGAGTTTAAGTGGCTGAACGCAAAATAGATCATTTTGGAGCCTAGAGAGGCCGTTTGGGCAGTAAGATTTGAAATAGCATAACTTTTTATATGGTTTTAACCGAGTGGGATACTACATATCCAATTGAATCTGTTTGAATTGTCTTCGTAATTCAACTAGTTTCACTCGATTCGGAGTTTGGATGAGGAAGTTATGGCCCAAAGAGTGAGACTGCCTAAAATTTAGAAGACATTGGAATGGGGACCTGAAAATGGCCCAAGGCATGGGCCACGGACCCTGGTACTGCTCACGTTCTGTGTGGGTGTCCATGAAATGGTCCATAGAGTATGGGGTGGCCAGGACCCACCCCACAAACTAAGTTATGTTCCACGGATCACCCCACGGTTCGTGAGACCGCAAACAGACCGTTTGGTGGTCCGTCAAGTTGGGCAGAGGCTTGGCCAAGCTGTGGTTGGTATAAGTGTCTAAGGAAAGGTTCATGGATCACGGGGACGGCCTGTGAACAGTGGTACGGACCGTCTGGGCCACCGTTTGGCCCTGGGTTTATTGATTTTATCAGTCTCATTAAGGGTCAAGTCGTAAATTAATTAATCCTTAGGCACATTTTAGACTTCCTAAAGCCTCCTAAACCCCTAAATCAATCCCTAAACCCTCATTCATCTATTCTAAGCCTCCTCCATTCACTTTGAAATTTCTAAAATTCTCTTGACCTTCATTGAAGAAACCTTTAAGAAATTGGGGAAGACAACCTTTACCAAGTTTGACTTTGCAATTCCTTTGGTGAAATCAAGGTATGTGGGTGTTGATTCAAGGATATCTTTTCATCCTTGAAGAACAAAGATCCCTCCTCTTTAAATTTGATTTTTATGTTTTTAATTAAGGTTTGGTTCTTTAGATTTTCAAGTAATTAAGTGATTGGGACTTATGTGTTATAGTTTAAGGTGATTTAAATGTTGTTTTTGAGTTGGAATTTCAGGAAAGTTTGAGGATTTGATTATGATCAAGTTATGCATATTCTTATACTCTTGATTTATGCATGGGTATTGTCCAAATGATGTTTTAAAGGTAGTTTTGACTTGAATTTCCCATGAACTACTCTTGAATAAAATGTAAGGTTTGAAATCTATTGCCCATGCTATTCATATTGTTCCTCATGGCATTGCATGCATGATTTATGGATTTATTATGAAGGTTTTGATGTGGGATAAGTCCCTAACATGATTTTGACGATGATTTGTAATGTAAGACTTGTGATCATATAGTCCCTTGATATGCTATGGCTCTTGGAGTATCTTGGGTGCTTGCACCATCTTGACATGATATGATATGGAGCTACTCCTTTGCATTAAGCATGACATGAAGGTTGGTTTGGATTTTTAACCTCGTGATGCATGATTTTTAACTATGCTAAACACTTGTTAAGTATGCATGAAGTATTTGAAAGTATGTTTTAGCTCTTACGCCCATGATGCATGATTTGAAATTTAAGTGTTAAGTTTCCGTTTAGAAGCATACATAGATATATGTATAAGTATTCTTGTGGGATGATGGCTTAGTACCGAGAAGGATTGGAGTAGTAAGTCGGCTATCCCCAAGGGTCCCACTCATTCCCCAAAACTATGGGCCTACATAGGTTGCTACCAAAAAGACCGAGTCGTAAGGTATGACCTTGATGTGATATGATATGTTCATGATATCCCATGTTTTGTAAACCCTTCTGAAAAGACCGGGTCATAAGAAAGGTGGCCATCACACCGAAATGACGGGGTGGTAAGGTGTGGTGAAGATTACCTTTGGCAAGTAGTCTTCTCCGATCTAATGGGACGCCTCATTGGACAAGGTCATGTTGTAGCTCGCATAGACTTGTGATGTCGGTTATTGTTCCATCGCCTCTATACTACGCATTATGGCATTCATGCATCCTGACTTACATGACATCTTGATATATATTGTCACTTCCTATATTCATTTCTATATATTTGCCCTCGACATGTAGGTTACTATAGGTTCATGTGCATATGCATTTGCATGCCCGCATACTTAGTACTTTATTTTGCTAACCCCATAATCTTGTCTACATGCTCTAACCATGTAGGTGCCGGCGATAACTTTTATATTCCACCGAACGACATGTGATAAATCTTGAAGACTTGTACTAGTGGTGAGCCCTTTTGTTCAAGGGAAATAGTTGTTTTCCATCTACCTAGTTTTGTTATGTTGTTTATTTCATTTATGTATTGAGGGTGATCCTCAAACTATATCAAGGCCCCGTTTCATCTATGTAGAGGCTTATGGACAAACTCTAAACTCTTGTACTTCAACTTGAAATGTTGAATTTTATGCTTATGGAAACTTTGCTTATTAGTCTTGATTATGAGGATTGTCATATATTATGCTTATGATATAAATATTTGGGATTCGAATAACTATGTGCTTATGTTGTATGTCCCATGATCCCGGTGTGCCCCCATAATTGAATTCCCCTTTCCCGTTCCCTTAGATATTATTGTTATGTGTTATGTGAACTCATGTTTATCCCATTCTAGAAAATGTCCCCATAGCTTGAGTCCCATGTCCCGAATCCCTTAGAGCTTATGTGTTATATGCTTAGCTTTCACGTTTCCGAACCGATGATGTGTGTAATGATGCTATGATGTCTTGATCAAGGACTTTTGGGTTCTCCTTCGCCATGTCACATCTAGGCCCCGTATCCGGATCGTGACAATGATGGTATCAAAGCCCTAGGTTTATAAATCATCCTCGAAGTCGAACATGTCGCGTCTAGTAGAGTCTTGTTCATGGGTGTGTTGTGAACTATACCTTTGAGTGAGAGGCTATGATGACGTTTTAGGAAATTCCTCATTTTACTTCTTCCTTATGTCGTTCCATGAGACCTTACGATGTTTCTTCTTGTAACAACCCAGAAATGTTTGAAATATACTTATGATTGGCATCCTATGATGTACTATAAGCCATGTTTGAGTTTTGGTAGCCACGAGTTGAGTTTAAGTGGCCGAATGCAAATTGGGCTAGTTGGTGGTGTAGAGGGACAGTTTCAGCAGTGTACTTCAAATAGTCATAACTTTTTATGTGGAATAAACCATATGATATATCACATATCAAATTGAATCTCTCTGAGTTAGATTTGCAAAACAACTAGTTTCACTCAATTTGGAGTTCGGATGAGGGATATATTGCCCAAATAGTGAGACTGTATGAAATTCAGAAGCCATTGGAGATAGGCTCAAAAGAAATGGCCAAGGACATTGGCACAGGCCGTGAAACATTATACGGTCTGTGTAGTGCCTCTTAAGGTGTTCCAGTGAGCTAGGGGCGGCCTGGAACCACCCCTAAGCAAAGTCTAAGTCAACGACACCTTAGACGGTTTGTTTGGCACCAAACGGCCCGTGTACTGCCTCGCGAAGTGAGGCAGTAGCTTGGCCAAGATAAGGCTGATATTTTGAGGCTAATTATTGTTAAAAGGATCCTTACACGACCAGTTACACCTTGAACAGACCATCTAGTGGCTCGTGAAGTGTTACAGAAAGTCCTCCGAGAGTTCGCGTTAAAGAAATTGGCTAAGAAAGGTTGGACGGTTGGGTCAAACGGCTCGTGTACTGGTAAACGGCACTGTAGCAGCCTTTTGGGAACTGTGTCCAATTAAAAGTTCCATTTTATTTATGGTATTTTCGTGATTTAATATTTCCTTAAGCCCCATTTTGGTCCCCTAAGGTCTCCTAAACCCCTAAAACATTCC